>JBBMKA010000005.1:2417350-2433749 GCA_037833695.1 Sechiopsis laciniata
CATTTACTATCTTTTTTTTTAATTATATTTGTTTACAATAATTTATCTTTTCTGTTTTATATAATCAAATTTATATTAGTTTTTTTTTTATAATAATTTTTAGAAGCATTACATGGTTATAAATATAAAAGGTTTTATGTTTTATGATTTAAATATATATATTTTAATCTAAAATGAGGTTTACGCCTCATACCGCCTCGAGGCTTACGCCTCGCCTCATTGGAAGAAAATGCCTCGAGGCCGCCTTAAGCCTTTTAAAACATTGGCTACTGCTTTCTTGGGCTCAAGTTCTCCATTGGATAAAGATATAAGGTTCTTTGGAAGTCAAAATGTCCAAAGAAAATCAATGTCTTTGTGTGGATTCTCATGAATGGAAGGATAAATTCTGCTGAAGTTTTGCAAAGGAAATTGTCACACATTTCACTTCAGCCCTCTGTTTGTCACTTATGTCTCCAAGCCCCTGAAGATGACTTTCACATGCTATTCTCTTGCATTTACTCTACTAAATGTTGGAATAGGCTCTTTGCTTCCTTCAACTTGTCTTGGTCCTTCGCCAATGATGTAAGGCAGAATGTTCATCAGCTTCTCATTGGCCTCATGTTAAAGAAGAAGTCTTGTTTTCTATGGATTAACGTTGTTAAATGTCTTTTATATGAGCTGTGGTGGGAAAGAAATCAACGAATCTTCCTTGGCTTTCAAGATTAGGATCTGTTTGTATGCACGTTTCAACATGGGCATCATCTTCATCAAAGGCTTTTGCTGGCTTTTCCATCCAGGATATTTACTCCAATTACGGCTGATCTTGTTTAGCTCTCAGTTTTTTGTTTCACTATTCTCTTGTTTATGCTATCTTTTTGTTGTTTTGTCTGTTTTCTTTAGAACTTCTATTTGTTTCCTTTGTACTCTTGTTCATTCTATCAATGAATATACTTGTTTCTTGTTTCAAAAAAAAAATTTGTGGACTTGACTTGAGAAGATTGAGCCATCGTCAACACCGCTAGCCACCACAGTTCTGACCACCGTCGTCATCACTCCGGCCACCTCCGCCAGCTGCAGCCTCGCTCCGGCCACCAGGAAAAAAAAAATTTTGGTTTTCATTTTTATGTTTCTGTTTTTTTTGTTTTTGTTTTCTTGTGTATGCCCACCTTGAGGACAAGGTGCTTTAAAGGGGCAAGTATTGATACGCTATAAAGCACGGACACACCATTATAGGCTAAGAATCTGTATCAGATACGTATCGGACACAGATACGGCAAGATATGCGTAAGATACGGCAATTGGATTATCTGATTTTTATTTATTTTTTTAATATTGGACACGGGAAGATACGCAGAAGAAACGGCTAGGATACGTGAGAATGTTTTTTCATTTTTTAAAAGCCGTTTTTATGAGCCCAGCCCATTATATTCACCAAATTAAACTCATTTTAGTGAGCCCAGCCCATTATTCTCATTTTATTGAACCTATTTTATGGCTACTAAAATGAAATTCAATTTCATATGTTTTATTTAGTAAAATTATAAAAAGAAAAAAGCTAGCCTAAATTCAATTTCATACGTTTTATTTTAGTAAAATTGTCGTATCTCAAACGTATCTACATCTTGGTTTTTAAGAAATTTACGTATCGCCGTGTCGTGTCGTATCCGTATCTCGTATCTGTATCCGTGTCCGTGCGTCATAGTCGATACGTTCTGGGCCTTAGAGTATTATGGAATAATATAAGGGTATGTTAGCAATTACTTGGGGAGTATGTTAGAGTATTTTGTTATAAATAGAGAGGGTTGGGTAGGGTTTTTGGTATCCATATTTTTGAGTGATTACATTGTAGGCTCTAAGAGATGATTCTCTAGAGAAAGGGAGGTTCCAAGTCCTATTCAAACTTGGGTTATCTTGTAGTTCTTTTCCTTTTGATATAATCTAGATTCAGGATCTTATCAATGTGGTTCAAAGACTCCCCATGCTCCAAACACAAAGTTGAGATAGTAGAGCTGAGGGCTATGTTTGGGCATCACCTTTGCAACCTATCATGCTTATTTAAGCTCCTATGAACAACCGACCAGATTTTTTTTTTAAACTTTCTTTGGGATATTAAAATTTAGAATCAACTCAGGTAAGTTACACTTCAAGATGGGTCGTGATACAACCAAATTGAGGATGGGGGATTTGCTGGAGAAAGTGCCACTATTAAAGACCACCTGATTTTATCCTCACCTTGACCCTAATGGAAATCCTCCAACTTCTCCGTCAGCCATAGCCAAGCCTCCAACTTTCGATCAAAGATCCCATGCCTTATAACATCATTCATGTGGTGTTAGTTTTCTTGTATGTTTCATTTGTCAGCCTCCAACTTTCGATTTTAGTGAGGACTTTCTGTGGTTATTGATGTCTGGTGCTCCTATTCTCTTATTTGTAGTAGCATTCTTCGATTGCATTATTTTGATTTCGTCATTTCTCCTTTGTATTTCCTATTTAATATTATGAAAGCTGATTTTCACTGCAGGATCGTGCAGCAAAGGTTATTGCATTTATTTTAACTTTGCAGCCTGATGTTGTCCGACCCTTTCTTATAATCTCAACTTCCACTACTCTTGGTTTCTGGGATGACGAGTTACTGCATTTTGCACCATCTTTCAGTGCAGTAGTTTACAAGGGAAACAAGAACGTCCGGAAAAATATACGTGACCTAGAATTTTACCAGGGAAATTCCCCATTGTTTCAAGCTCTTATTTGCTCCCCGGAAGTAATGATGGAGGTAACAAACTTTTCCCCTTATGTTGATAGTTGTAATGGAGAAATTATTGGATTTTTGTGAAATGACTTTGTTCTCTCACCTAATTTTGGATAAATATGCTCTAAAAGCTTTGGAACTTTCATTCAATATCATACTTCTCTGCAGGATGTAGATGTGTTGCACTGCATAAACTGGGAAGTAATCATTGTTGATGAGTGTCAACGCCCTACAATTTCTTCACATTTTGAAAAAATGAAGATGCTAAACACAGATATGTGGCTTCTTGTTCTTTCTGATCAGCTAAAGGTTTGTTATTTGTGTGTGTTTTATTAATTTAACTCGGCATTTGATTTATTGGTTACGCTAATACTTATTGACTTGGTAGGATATCAAAGATGATTATCATAATCTTCTCTCTCTACTTGAGGCGAATGAGCAAATTCAAAGTGAAGATACCCCGAAGATCAGTGATGGTGATAACATTAGCAAATTTAAGGAGAGATTAGCATATCATACCGCATATACTTGCACATCTAAATTTGTTGAATATTGGGTTCCTGCACGGATATCAAATGTGCAACTTGAGCTTTATTGTTCCACCTTACTCTCTAACTGTGCATTGCTTTGCTCATCATTCAAAGGTGATCTACTCGACAGCATCCATGACATGCTCGTTTCAACAAGAAAGGTAGATTCTTGAACTCTTGCATCATTCTCACTTGAACCTTTAAAACATCCATTTTAGTGCATTTGTGTTTTTTATGTAACAGAAAAATTGTCCATTTTAGTAGCTACTTCATTTTTCATTGATGTATGAAAAGTACAAAGCCCAATCGATTCTATTTGCAAAAAGCTTTCCCTCCCAAAAAGTTTGTTTGGCTTAAAGAATACGTTGATTTTTCCCTATGCCCCCATTTTTTCATTCGTGATTCATCTATTTTTTTCTAATATGATTTCCTAATTTTTAGTTGGTTCTAGGTGTCATGATTGACTGAATGGACTATGAAAACCTAGATACTTGCTAGTGTTTTAGCCTAGAATCTGTTTATTCCTCACTGATATTTCTGATAATAAAGGGAGAAATGGCTCTAATGTCATGTATGGTATCTTGACAGTGTTGTAATCATCCCTATATTGTGGAATCTTCAATGGGACATGTGATCACCAAGGGGCATCCAGAAGTGGAGTATTTGGATATTGGAATAAAAGCAAGTGGTAAGCTACAACTTCTTGATGCAATGCTTAAGGAGATGAAAAAAAAGGGCTCAAGGGTTCTAATTCTTTTTCAGGTTAGTTTTTTTTGGTTGAATTGGTATTTTGATAGCTTTTGAAATAGCCTAATAGGTGTTTATTACTATATCTGCAAGGATCGAAAGTATCATTCAAACCTTTTTTTTTATTATTATTATTATAATGAACCTAGCTTTCATGGAGGAAAAAACAGAAAAGAAATGGGACATTCTAAAGAGTAACGGCCAAATATCACCCAAAACCATCTCCACCAGTCTAAAACTTCTATTTGGGAAATTTGAAAAAGAAGGTGAAAAGTTGGTCTGACACGCATGCATAGGAAGATGAAAGGGTTCTATTCAAAGCCTTGCTTTATTCAAAGCCTTAAGAATATCACCCAATTGTTCTCTGATCTTCACGTAGCTTGTAGAAATAAAACCTTGTTATATCTTCTTATGAATAAAGTGACAATCTACTTCAATATGCTTAGTTCTTTATGGAATACTAGGTTAGATGCAATGTGAATTGCTGCTTGATTGTCACACCACAATTTTGATGGTATGGTAGTTCCCACTCCTGTTTCAGTCAACAATCGATTTAACCATATTATTTCATATGCTGCCTCAGCCAAAGTTCTATATTCTGACTCAACACTCGAACGAGAGACCACATTTTGTTTCTTGCTTTTCCATGACACGAGATTGCTTCCCACAAAGACAGTGTTTTAAAAAGCCCCAAAAGGCGCGCCTCAGGCTCAAAAAAGCCCAAGCTCAATGTTGGCGCCTCCCCTTTCTAGGTGTGCGCCTTTTCATAAAGCCCTCAAGTGCGCAAATAGCGCCCCTTGAGAGTTTTTTTTTTTATTTGAAATCCAAATAAAATGGTAATGTTTTACTCATTTTTTCTATTTGTTTTTTAAATTCCAGATTCAATCAACAATTATTTCAAATTTTTATTTTTAAAAACAATTATAACTTAATTGTCAACCCTAATCACCAATCCCCTTCTCTATTCTCTCTAATTATCTCAATATCTCCAATGAAGGAGTGAATGAGGATGAATATGTACTTAGTGTCATAAGTTTGAACTTCAGGACTTTAGATTTTAATTTTGGATTAATATTTTAATGTTTTAGGTTTTTTATAGGGGGAGTGTGTAAAAGAACTCTATTTTGAATGAGATTAATATACATGTTTTGTGTATGTATACATGTATACATTTTTTATTTTATTTCTCTATACATGGTGCGCCAAAAAGCCCGTGCCTTTTGGTGCGCCTTGCGCCTGAGGTTTCAAAGGGCCATTGCCCTTTGGTGCGTCTTGAGCTTTTTAAAACACTGCACAAAGACACAGTACCTAGAAGTCGATCTCCTATCTTCCTTAGATCTTGCCCAATCTGCATCTGACTAACACTCAATACTGGCGTGACCATGATTCTCATACAATATTCCTCGCCTAGTTGCAGATTTCAAATAACTCAAAATTTGCTCTATTGCTGCCCAATGATCTACCGTAGGTGAAAGACATATACCGACTCACTACGCTCATCGAGTATGCTATGTTTAGTCTTGTAACTGTCAAGTAATTCAATTTTCCAATCATCCTCTTGTATCGCTCTGGAGTATTGCACAGTTTTACCCTCAGTTTCTATAACAAGTCAAGAACATACTTTCGTTAAGACATGAAGATACGTTTCTTGCTTCTCATCATCTCAATGCCCAAAAAGTACTTCAGTGCTCCTATATCCTTATTATGAAACTGATTATGAAAAAATGTCTCCAACGATGCTATACTAGGAGTGTCATCACTAATAATCGCAATATCATCGACGTACACTACTAGCAAAGTAACACCTCCTTCTAATCGCCAATAAAATACAGAGTGATCAGACGAACTCTTCTTCATTCCAAACTTTTCCAAGACTTCACTGAATTAACCAAACCATGCTTGTGGACTTTGTTTCAAGCCATACAACGATTTTTAAAGCCGACAGACCTTGTCATCTCCCCTGAACAACAAATCCAAGTGGTTGCTCCATATAAACTTCTTCCTGAGATCCCCATGCAAAAATGCATTCTTGAAATTAAAAACAAAACTAGCACTTGAGATTTTTGACTGCCTGAGACTTCATGGAAATTGTCAGCATATTAAAACAAACAAAATCCAGATTATATCACACCACATGCGTCAAATTGAAATTGATGAAATCACTTCACATATTCTATCCACAGAACTGCTAAATCTCAAATGGAAATGGATGAAATTGAATTCAACGCCGCTTTCAACCTCAAACCAACTTTTGCAAATGGAACTACAATTACTCCAACTCAGATTCGGCAACAATAAACAAGAAGCAATTAATCACAACGAAAGCTAAACACAAGTGCTCTGATACCATGTAACGTTAGAGAGATGAAAAAGTCGCGATTTTATTCATGTTAGTCAAGTCTATATATATATAGGAATACAAGTGTAAACCCTATGTCTAATGGGCCAAATGGGCCTAAATGGGCCTAAATAGATAAATACAGTAATATACAGAAAATAACTCTAACATTTATCAGTTTAATTTAGCTCTCACAAATCGTTTTAAACCATTTGATATTCAATTTGGCTTTTGGCTTTTGGTTTTGCTTTTCCTGTTTTCTATTTTTTAATGAGCTTGAGGGAGAAATATGTAGAGGCAATTTTTATACAGCCTAAGCCTTATACATCACTCTTTTGAGCATTTTTCTGGGTCTAAAATTATGTGCTAAAATCAGTATTTGTCTTCAAAAAGGAAACTATTACATTTGTCTGGGTCTAAAATCGTGTGCTAAAATCAATATTTTTGTTTCAAGATTTCTGTCTCTCTCTCCCACTGTGTTCATATCTTTAGATTTGTAAATTTTATATTTTTGTGATTGCTATTTTGCGTGGAAATATTCTATTGCAGTCAATTAGTGGATCGGGAAGAGACACCATTGGTGATATTTTGGATGACTTTTTGCGTCAGAGGTTTGGGATAGATTCTTTTGAACGCATTGATGGGGGTCTTATTTATTCCAAGAAGCAAGCTGCTCTAAATAAATTTAACAACCTAGAGAGTGGAAGATTTTTGTTTCTTCTTGAAGTTCGAGCATGCCTCCCCAGTATTAAACTTTCATCAGTTGACAGTGTTATCATTTATGATAGTGACTGGGCCCCAATGAATGATATAAGAGCCCTTCAGAGGATAACATTCGATTCTCAGTTGGAGCGGATAAAAATTTTCCGCTTGTATTCATCTTGTACCGTTGAAGAAAAGGTTCTTATGCTATCCTTGCAAAATAAAATTTCGGATGGAAATTTACAGAACATCAGCTGGAGTTGTGCTAATATGCTGCTAATGTGGGGAGCGTCTGATTTATTTGCTGAATTAGAGAAGTTTCTTGACAAGGATAAAACTGCAGATTCCTTATCAGACACAACACTTTTGGAAGAGGTGGTAAATGATTTAAGTTTACTAATTTCTCAAAATGCCAGAAGCACAGACGAGTATGATTCCCGTGTCATATTAAAAGTTCAACAAATTGAAGGAGTCTATTCTGCACACTCTCCACTTTTAGGTCAATCAAAAAGGCCATCAACAGAAGAAATGCAACCTCTCATATTTTGGATTAAGCTGCTAGATGGAAAGCACCCAAAATGGAAATATTCCTCTGATAAATCTTTGAGGAACCGGAAAAGGGTTCAACAATCTGATGATTCATCACATAAATTTGAATCTGTGATTGTGGAATCTGTGAGGAAACGTAAAAAGGTGTCAAATAGCAATTTGAAAGTTACACAAGATGAAAACTTTACAAATAAGGAAAAGAAAGGTACGATATCTGATATCTTAAAATTATTTTTGCATAAACTTTCTAGGCTCTCTGCAGCTTTAGTGTCTTGTTTATCTAATGGAAAATATAATTTTACAACATTCATTCCCAATCTCCTATCTTCAGCATTCTTAAACTTCTCATTTTGAGTGCAGATACTTCTGAAGCTCCAAAAGATTCATGTCAAAATTCAAGTAGTTTAGCTACTTGTGAGGATGATTTATACATTGAGAATCATCTGTCCACCTCATCTTTGATAGCTAATGATATCTCAAAAATTCTTGACTATAAGTCAGTTGGATTTGATACAATAAGAAAGCTGATTAATCTACGAAAGAGTATCCATCATCTTTTGAAGCCTGAAATATCACAACTATGCCAGATTTTGAAACTTCCGGTATGGATCTCATTGCCTTCTTTACTGATTATATATATGTGTGTAGCATGGTAATAAAGGCTATGACTCCGAGGTCTTTTTCAAATTATATGTTTGTTTGTTTGTATCGATTTCATAGATATGTTTGTTTGTCACCAGTCACCACCCTGCGTTAGCAAAGTCTTCTCCATGTAGCTACCCGCCTATGATTGTAGTATCTACGAGTTTTCTTGGCAACCAAAAGTTTGGTTTAGGTGGTTGTTCCATGAAAATGGTCAAGGTACACCCAAGATGATTTGAACACTCACGGATACCAGAAGCGTTGTCTTCTGAAACATAGCTGTTTTTGGGTTTTCTGAATATGGCCCTATGATTGGCCATGGCCTTCTTCTATCTGTTGTCTGCGTTGTATTATGTATTGACCCTATGATTGGCCCCTTATCTCCTTTCTCCCCTTGTTTTCTGGATCTTTTGTAATTTTCATCTTATCAATGAAAGTTGCGCGTTTCTTATCCAAAAGAAAAAAAAGTATGATACTTGTGGTGAATGAGTTTCTTTTGGTATTTCAGTTGTTGACATCAATTTTTCTATGTTAGCTCTGCTGTAACGGCCATTGACATATCTTGTTGCAATTCAGGAGAATGTCAAACGTGAGGTTGAAAAGATTTTCAAGTATGTAATGAATAATCATCACATCATTACAGAACCAGCAACACCTACATTACTCCAAGCTTTCCAGCTATCTCTGGTTATTTTTCTTCCTCCCATTTACCGTCCTACCTTTTTATTTTTGAATCAATTGTAGTTTGAATACTAATATTTATAGAGGATTAGGAGGTAACTAACTATTATGTAAAATACACAATAGTTGATGCAAGCATGAACAAAAAACATTATTAATATTCATGTTTGTTGGTGTCACTTTACAAGCTAATTCTTTGTTCTTTAAAAAAGGGAAAAAAAAATTAGAATATTAATTATGTTTATGTTGAAATATGTTAAATCACCAATCAACCCAAAAGCTTAAGCTTGTGGGTTGGGTTAAATTTAATTATATCAACCAATACTCCCCCTCACTTGTGGGCTTTAAAATTTGAGAAATGCCCTACAAGTGAAATTTAATTTTAGTGGGGGATGAAATGACTCGGCAGAGGCTCGAATCATGACTTCCTGCTTTGGTACCAATCATATTAAAATATGTTAAATCATCAATCAACCCAAAAGCTTAAGCTTGTGGGTTGGGGTAAATTTAAATTATTAATTACATCAACCAATAGTTTATTGTTCATGCTTTCATCAATTTTTGTTGAAATATTTCTAAATTTGATGAATGTGTATTGTTGTAGTGCTGGACTGCAGCTTCCATGGTTGATTTTAAAATTGACCACAAAGAATCATTTGCACTTACTCAGAAGCATCTTAATTTTGATTGCCATAGACAAGAAGTATACTTGCTCTATTCAAGATTGAGATGTCTCAAGAAAATATTCTCCAAACACTTGGAGTGCAATAAGGTCCCTGAATCTTCGTTTGCTTCTGAATCACCGCAAAATGTATTGTCTGACAATGAGTTTCACAAAGTTGTAGTAAAAAATATTGATAGAATACAAAAAACATGTCGCAAGGAATTTGAAAAACTTAAGCAGAAGCAAAAAGAAGAAAAAGATGAATTTGATAGAACCTGCGATGAAGATAAATCACAGATAGAGAGACAGTTTCGGATGGAGTCGGCCGTTATTTGTTCTTGTTTAAATAGTAGTCTTTATATGAGGAATAATAAGCTCCAGATATTAGAAAATAAATGTTCAAAAGAGCTTGAAGAGCATCAATGTCAGATGGAGATGCGGCGTAAGAAACTTGAGGAGGAGCATATTGCTGAAAGAAAAAAGATGATTGAAATGGAGGCCCAATGGGTTGATGCATTGACATCCTGGCTCCAAGTTGAAGTATTAAACAAGCAAATTTTAAATCAGACTGAGGAAAGCCAGAACAGTTTGCCAGCAACTGTACATTTCCATGATCTTGGAACTGAAACAACTGTTCGTGATCTTCTGCCAGAAGAGAATAGGAGTAAGGTTCTTCATAATGTCTCTGAGACTGGAGAGGGTATTTCTGAAATTTCAGGATCTGTTTCTTCTGAAGCTATCATCTGCAGTAATGCTGGTGCAAAAGTTCCTCTTCAAACTAGACAAAATGACGAGACTGCAGCTTTTGAAACCACATGTTCTCAAGGACCACCTGCTACTGAGTTCGAGGATCGTGACAGGATAACTAGCTTAAATGGTACTGAAAGGAATTTAATTGTTGGTATTATTGAAGGTTCAAAGAGTGTTCTTACAGTACCTTTGCTGCCTTCTACAGAGGGAGGGGGAAATGAGGGCACCGAGAATCCTGGGAGTGAAGTTCCTAGTGGAATATGTAGTATTGTCAATTACAATTCATTTGTGGATGCTTATACAAATCCGGAAACATCTCCATGCGGGTTGAATTTGCCAATTAGTGAGGTTGAAAGGTTAAGTGAGACTGTTAATTTAGATGTTAGGGAGAACATATCTTCTAGTCATTCTGCATCTCAAGAATTAATTCCAAATAAATCAATGGTAAGCGCTTCTGGAATAGAAATTCCAGCGAGAATAAATACAAGAGCTTCTTGTGAAGCATTAGAGGTTGATTCCTGTGAGGGTCTTTGTGAACCGGTCAATCCTTGTAATATTGACCCGAATGAGTTGTCAGTCACTTTATCTCCTCTAGAGCTTTCTATTATTACACCTACTGCTGAAGGCAATGGTTCTCTGCTCTTTAGTCAGGTAACGTTCTTAAGTCGTGAATATTTATTTCCAGGAACATTGTCTAATCTTTTTTCAATTTCATGTAAGATATAATCAGATAAAGCTCTTTGTAGGCATGCACTTATATTCATGTTTCTTAGAATCAATGAATTCACTTTCAACTTCATATAGCATATTTTGTTTTTGAATCTGTACTCTGTGCAGGCAGCACATAACGAAATGAATCAACAATCTTCATCTATTGAGCCCATGGATGACATTATGCAACGTATTGAAATGCCGAATACTAGTGGGGACACTGAAGCACCAATTTCATATGTTGCTGATCAATCTATTCAGGAAGAACATGACGAAATGAATCTACAATCTCCGTGTACTGGATCCATGGATGACATTATGCAGAATACTAATGGGGACGCTGAAGCTCCAATTTCATATGTTTCCGATCAATCTATTCAGGAAGCACAAACGATAGAGCTTCAAACACCAATGGTGTCACTAGCAACAAATGTTGGTTTCTTTCAGGCTGATTTATCTTCAGCTGGTGGAATGGAAAATCACATAGATAGGGAAGAATATTCATGTGATCAGCTTGCTCTGGAAGCAAGCCAACCAATTGAAATCCCTATTCATTCCGTTGACGAAGTCCTGTTACAACCTGTGACCTGTACTGCACCACTTTCTACCTCCAATGTTGCCTTCAGTGATACAAGAATGTCCTTTCTGGACACAAGAACGATATCGGCTAATTTTGGTATTAGCAATGGTCTGATGCCGCAAACGCAACCTTCAGTTTCCCAAATGCCTTCTTTATTGTATATTGATCCACTTGAAAAGGAATTGGAAAAATTGAGGAAGGAAATAGACCAAGACATGGATATACGTACAAAAAGGGTTAGTTTCTCCCAGTTCTCTCCCATACCATTTAAGTGTATGTGTTTTTTTTTTGAAGTGCCTGCTATATTAATGATTAACATTGGGTTACCCTTAGCATATAGCATTTTCTTTCATGCAGAAACTGCAGCTGAAATCTGAATGTGAGAAGGAAATCGAGGAAATCAAGAAGAAGTACGAAACTAAGCTGCAGGAGTCTGAGACTGAATTTGATCTTAGGAAGAAGGACCTTGATGTGAATTACCATAAGGTTTTGATGAATAAGATCTTGGCTGAGGCTTTCAGGTGGAAATACAATGATACTAGGGCATGTGGTAAGTTGTTGATGCGGGTTTCGTCGGTTTTGAGTTGTGCAACGAACATGACTTATGTTTCTTATCCATTATCTTTTAGCAACATCTTGTTAACCTTTTTTATTACTGTCATTTTTATTTATAATCCTGCTATTATTAAAGGACCTAATCAACACCTTTACTATATTTTTATTTATAAAAATGATGATTATCATAATGTTAATCTGTGTAAGCAATAGTAGCAAATTAACCTGCGTAATGTTTGTGATGTATACCATTTGTATATATTATTCAATCTAATCTATATTATCAGATACTGAGATTTTATTGGATAGGTGCTGGTTCTTTGGTATTCTCAAGTACTATATGTTTCATCACAATATAGCTCTCTGTATCTAGCTGTTAATTCCTATAATTCTTTGGCTCCTTTTTAACTATTTCTCTCCTTTTCTGGATAACCATCTAGCTTTTTTTTTTTTTGATATCCGTGACTGTCCAGGCCAGCTTGCGCGCACCTCGACTAATGTCACGGGACATACCATGTGACCCTACAACATCTAGCTTCTTGATTTTTAAATTTGCTCAATTAATCTGATGTCATCAAACTTGTAATATTGTTCGTTGCAGATATTGGTCCCAGTCTTGCACCACAGATTGTTCAGCCACCTCATGTGCAAAGTGTATCGGGGCCTCCTTTGCTAGGCCGGCCAAGTCTCACTCCAGCCATAGTCAGTTCACATACAGTCAATGCACCTTCTATTCATATGCAAAGGACCACGACTGCAACCGTGGCAAATCCGTCAGCCAACTTACATGCCTCTAATCAAAGTACAACTTCGACATCGATGCACATTCACCTAGCGTCCACCCAGTTCTCAGGCAATCCAATTCCAATGAGGCCACTGCATATCGGCTCCATCACTTCTCCTTCCGGAAACCTACACGTTGGGAGTGTTATTCGTGCCCCAGCTCCTCATTTGAAGCAGTTCAGGCCTACATCATCAATTTCAGCAGCCAATCCTCGTATCTCTGCTCAACATGTACCGAGCAACCCTTCTGCAACCCCTGCCTTATTTACCCAGCTTCCGCCTCGACCGCACATCTCTACTCCACATCAATCTATTTCACTGGATAGATCTTTTTGCCCAGATAATTTTGATAAGTTGCCTACTTTTTCTAACACACCCTTATCTGCATTGGACTTGCTGATGGATATGAACAATCGTGCTGGTGTGAATTTTCCCCACAATTTTCCTTCGCTAGCCGAGGCAACTTTAAATACACACCAACCTGTCCTGCCAGTTAGTACAGGTAGCAGTACGCAGGTTAATGCAGTTAATACCACGGGAGATTCAGATGTTGTCTGCTTGTCTGATGACGACTAACTCATACGACGAAAGGTACATTCCTGACTTCTAGAGCTCCTTGTAACTCGGGGTTTGATTGCATAGCTAAGGGTGAGTGCAAAAGTTCATATCTGGCCAAACAAATATTGTAGATGTATATATATATATGGTTCTCAACTCCAAATGTGTATAATGTAAATATCCATTTGCCCTCTACCAAGAAAATGGTCTGGTTCTGGATACTATTTGGCAGTTTAGAACAAGATAAATTTGGCTTTTTGGCATCATTTTGACCTCAGTCAAACCCAAGGTGTATTACATGGAAAGGGAAGGCAATTGAAAATTATTCACAAAGATATACTGATTAGATTGGTGAATGTGCTTCTGCTTTCCTTGCTTAAAGGTGATGCATTAGTATTCTGATTATAAACATTTTAGTAACAGTTAACATAATTGAGCAATTGTACTCAAACTACTTCAAGGTGCCTTCAATATTTTCCTAAAGCAATAATGAATGATGAAAATGTTTCAATATTTTTTACCATGGCAAACATGTTTTAGTATTATCTAAAGTACTCACAAACACAACCTTAAATTTCCCAATGTAAAATAACATTTACTATACACCACTTTACACATGCTTGAGAATCTACGACAATAGAAAACAGCATTTATGAATGATGAAATAATAACATTAACAAATAAATATGCCTTTTGATAATAATAATAATAATAAAAGCCAACCAATTTTAGCTTCTTATCTAATTGAGTCTAACAATTGCAAAAAGAAAATCCTACTCTTTTTTGTACAACAAATTTTGATTGTGGAGAATTGAACATTTACAATTGAATTAAAAGAACAATAACAATTCCTTTTTTTAATTTTCAAAGGTTACAAAGTATATATTTAGGTATGCTCATTTTAATGTACTTGTCAATTGTCATCGGGCTATATTATTATAATTAAATTTCTTTTTATAAAAATTCATTTTTATCTAAATATTTTGATGTTATTGTGCTCCCTTTTCAACCAAATATGCTCAATCAACCTCAAGGTGTCTCCAAAATTTCCCTAAAGCATTTATGAATGATGAAATTGTTTCAATATTTGTTGTCAGGGCAAACATGTTTTAAATTACTTAAATGCCCTTTAGTTTTGAGTCTACAAAACTCATCTATTTAAATCACCCTAACATAATAACTGGTTTTATAATGTAGAAAAAAAAGGGAAAATGTCGAAAATAGGAGGATCAGAGTTGTTTGAAGTAACAATGAAGTTGGGCGAATCCATAAGCTACCAAACTCATATAAGTTTTACTTTATGAAATTTTAAGTTAGTTTTGATCATAGGTTCTTAATAATAAATTATGTCTATATCGTACAAACCTTTTTTGAGACCATGTGTTAATTATAAAAATGTCCCCTTAGTTTTGGAGTCTACAACAAAACCATCTAGGACTATAATTCAACATCTCACCAGTCTTTTTTTTCTCTTCTTTTTTTTTTAACCTTAAAGTTCAAAACTATGGCCTTTTCTTTTAATTGTAAATTGTGAAAGAAAATGAGAATCTATGATAAATGATTTTCTTCCTTTTTTTTTCTTCTTGAAGTAGCTATGACAAGGTTGTGGATTTGAGAGAATAGAATTGAACCTCATTTGATGACTAATTGGCTGAGGGTGAAAGGAAAACAGTAGGGAAAAAAACATAAAACATTTCCTCCTCCATGGTAGGGATATCTACATTTTTTAAATGACTATTTACTTGTCTCGAGTTCTCAAATTCATTAACTCTTTATATTCTCAAATAATCCAAAAGAAGAAGATATTTCCAAAAATGTCAAAAAGCAATTAAGGGCATGTTCGCACCATCTTGGTAGATAGGGAAGAAAATGAAAATGACAATAAATTAGTATTTGGTGAATAAGGGAAGAGAAGCGGTAAAAAATAAATGTTTGGTGAACAAGGGAAGGAAAGAAAGAGAAGAGAAGTGAAATTTTCAATTTTTTTATTAATCAAATTTATTGTTCATTATTTATTTATTATAATAGATTTAAATGAGTAGCATTAAAAATAGAATTCTCTATCACGATTAGTTTCAATCTGTTCCAATCAGAACTAAAAATAATATTATATATATGTAAGATTATTAAAATATTTTCTTAATATATATGTAAGGAACATGTACTAATAAGATATGTAACATATGTTATATAGTATCTAGAGAAGTTCATTTTCTTCGTGAGTTCGAGTCCCAATGGGGAATCGCCCTTTAATGTGGTTGGGAACAGAGTCGGGGATGGGAAATGTATTCACATCTCCGTTTCCCGCTCCGTTTACATTTAAAAAAGAAAAAAAGAAAAATTATTTTTCCCTCATTTTACTCTTTTAATTTTTAGATAAAAAACATTTTTCGGTGAAATTAAGTATTCAAATGAATGTTTTCCTTAATAATTAAAGATATAGTTGAAAATAAATACTTTTAAGAAAAAATAATTATTTGAAATTATTATTAAAAAATGAAAAAAAAAAGAACAAGCAAAAATTCTTCCCCGAGAACCCAATCTCAACGGGGAATCCTTGAGTCAATGCCCGTAAAAAAATGGTGAATTTCATCCTACACCATGGACATCTTTAAATTAGTATCATACTTTTTTTTTTTAATTATTATTTTACATAATTAGAGGGTATGAGTGGCGACTTAGAGAAAAAAAAAATTAACATAATAAAAAAATCCAAAACAAATCAATTTAAAAATATATGAATTAAGTTGTTCTAATACTTAAACGGGTTGTAATCGAGAACTTGTGACTAAAGAGTCGTTGTTTTATTATTAGAAGAGGCAATGCCTATTTATAGAGTACAAGATAACCCTAATGGGCCTACCGGGCCTAAACCTAATGA
>JBBMKA010000005.1:2433849-2445406 GCA_037833695.1 Sechiopsis laciniata
ATATATATATATATATATATATATATATATATATATATATGTATGTATATATATATTTTTTGAGTTACTAAATTATTATAATTGATAATCTAGCAATCAAAACTATCTTAAAATTAAAATGCTATAAATTTAATTTAGGATGTCTACCTAATTAATTTTATACATATTTCTTTAACTCTTGACATCAAAATATTGTATAATGTCATGCAGTATCTTTAATCATAGTAATCGAAGTGAGAACGGATATAAAATAAGTTCCTCTTTTGAATCAACCATTTAAACACATCTCATATTTAATTTATCTAAACTTCTATTTTAAAAAATAAAATCAAAAAAAATTATCTAAACTTCTAATCTCAAGGTTCATTATAATCCCAAAATTTATTAAAATTACATATGAAAATATCTTTAAATTACTCTGATGTGTCCTTAGTTTTCAAAACCCCATCTGTGACTATAATTCAACATCTCTCACTAGTCTTTTACTTTTCTTTAAAATTCAAATCTATGGCCCCTACCTTTATTGTAATAAATTGTTGAAAGAAAATGGAATCTAAGACTAATGGGTTAGAGAGAGTAGATTTGAACCACATTTGGTGACTAATTGCAAGAGGGTGAAAGGGAAACATATAGGGAAGTTGGAGATATTTATACAAAGTGCCACAATAATGAAGCCCTACAAACCATATAATTGCTTTTCTTTTCTTTTTTTGAAGAAAAAACACACATAATTCAATGTGTTTATAATGAACACACAAATGGCAATTGAAAATGACTGTCTTTCCCCACAATTTTCAAAGCATTTGATTATTCCTTACCTTTGTGAATTAAGATTTATATGTGGCTTATTCCTCAACTCAACTTCTGGGTTAAAATATTCTTAAATTGTTCATCTTATTTTGTTCTTAATGAGTTATACTTTAAAATGGATTTTAATGGTTGAATTATATAAATAATATTTTAGAATTGGATTGAAATACAAATTTGATCCTTGTACATTTATGACTATATCCATAATATTTTTTTTTTCAATTTTTAATTTTTAGTTTAGTTTTGTTTTTTAAGGACAACTCTTGCCAACAGATGATAGTTCTCACACTAACATTAACCCATAAGTATTAGTGTTGGTCGTATGTCAAATGTTTGATGTATATGATGAGAGCCATGTTGGTTCAATTGTTGTGGATCTCTTCCCCTAATGTTGGTGATTGATTTTTTCGGATCGGTATTGTGTTTCGAGGTAACCTCTCCTCCGAATCGGTGTTGAGCGCATCGTGGAACTTATCGGACGTGGGTGGGAGAATGCACATGAAATTTTTGGATCGAAGCACTTTTTCCTAATGAGTTTCTTTCTTCTGCACCATCTTTCGGCTAAAGGACGAACGTAGCTTTGACCCCTCCTTTGCTTATGTGATTCAATACACAGCGATGAGCTGAGAGTCTTCTCCACTCATATTCCACGGCATGGATGCAAAAGTGTCCAATTCTTTTGTTTAAATAAGCCTATATCCTAGAGTCAAACTTAATAAATTGATCTAATGGTAAAAAAGGATGGTCTTGTGGATTTAAGAAAGAATAAATTTAATCCATAAAATTCACTTACTTCAGAAATAATTTTATGCAAATCTTTTTGACATTAAAATGTGCTAGGCTTGCCCCAAACACTCACAAGTTAAAAAAAGAAATGATATCCTAGAGTCAAAACTTAGCTTAGAATGACCGAAAAGGACGGTGGTCTGATGGTATCATTGTTTGGTGAAATTCAGTTCAACACTATGTCACAGATTCGATCCAAAAAATCGGTATTTAACTTTCGTTTATTTGAGAGTAGTAGTACTCTCTTTGTAGGGTTATAGCATAGAGTGATGTAGATGGCAAGGTTTAAGTAAGCTATTTTTGCCATTTCCTAACCTTATTATGAAGTTCCTAATTTAACCCATCACCTTTAACACTTGTATAGAATATGCACAATAATTTCACGATTTGTTGACTTTATTTCTCCTTGCGTCATATAAATCTTCAATAAAAAAGGAAATGTCTACGATTTTTGCATCCGCCACAGTGTAAACCACCGCCTCTCAAGAGGATTCAAACCCATAACCTTATAGTCATTGAATGTTCATTAATTCCAGTAAGATATTACTCTTGTTAGTAGAAAAAAATTGTAGAAAAGGCTTACATCTTTACTGTCTTAAATATGTTTTTTCCCCTAAAAAAAGCGTAGCTTCAATGAAAGTTTTATTTCACTTTAGTCTTAAATTTTTAGATATTCAATTTTAATCTTTAATGTTTTTTAATAAATAAATTAATTAGTCTTTATTGAAATTTTTGTTAATTTTCTTTTAAAGAATTCAACTTTCTCTATAAATTTTGGAAATTTGTTCGCATTTTATCTTTGCTTATCTTGAAATTACAAATATTACCGAACCAAATTTCATTATATTAACTTCAAATTTAATATTCAATTTAAAACTTTTTCTTAAAAAAAGTTTAGAAATTATTGATATTTTAAAATACAGGGACCAAAAGAAAACAAACTAGATTTTTAAAAAAGGAACAAATTTAAAATTCTAGGGAAAAAATGGATATTTAAGAGTTTAAGTAACAAAATGAAACAAAACTTAACATCTAGGGATCAAAATGATAATTTAACCTAAAACCAAATTCCCACTATTTATTTATTTTTAAATAAAATAAAATTCACACTCTAAAAAATAAATTATGATGGTGATGGAATAAGTAAAAATATGAAGGAACTAAAAAAAAAAGTAAAATTATGAAAAGAATGTTTTGAACAAGGAGAATGTGAATGATTATGATAATTGGTAAGGATGAGAATTAGAGGAAGAATGTGGGAGAGAATGATTATCCATATTTAGAGTGAAGAAAATAATTATGAGAGGAACTTGTTGATACCGAAATTTGGCCTCTAAAATCAACCTTAAATTTGTGATTTTGCCAGGGACATCATGCTTGCAAGACAAAAAGAGATTAGGGCATTGGTGTAGTAGGAGCCATGCGACCTTCTATGACTAAGTCAAATTCTGACAGAAAGGAAAGTAGGAAAGCTTTTAAGAGAGTAGTCTAGCTTAGGAATTTAGAATAGCTTATCCTTCTCGTTTCTCTTCAAGTGATCTTATATGGAATTTTTATGTAACCACTTTTGACTCAATAACTCTCCACTCAATAGTGGATTAATGGCTGAGGAATAACCTTCACCTCACCAATGAGGGTGTTATAACTTGTGTAATGATGGGCAAATCGTAATCTCTACCCCACTTATGACGGGGTTATAACTTGAGCAATAATGGGTGTGGGTAACTTCTACCTCTTGCCCTACTCACTTTGCCTAAAGTCGGGCTTTACCTTACCCAACTTGTCTAGGACCGGTACTGTAAAAAAAAAAAAAAAAGAAAAAAAGGAAAACTTGCCTAGGATCAGACTTTGCCTTACCCACCTTGCTTAGGATCTGGTTTTGCCTGACCCACTTTACTCGGGTTGGGCTAGCTTCTATTTCTCCCTTTCGAGCTGGATCCTCTCGATTTTATGCTTCTTTTTCACCAGTTGGGCTTCTTTATTGGGCTTTGTCGACTAATTGTGGATTTCATCGATAACAAAATTATTACTTATATTTTGGATGAATAAAACAATTATGAGGAGAATATAATAATGAGTATGGAGAGAATTAAAAATGAAGCTAGGAGAGAAAGTAATTATGAGGAGAATAAAAAATTATGGTAAAAAAAAATTACAAAAGAATGATTCTTACTAGGTTAAATATGGATAAGAGAGGATCATTCGTGGATTCATATTGGATTCTCATTCTATCTATAAAATATTCGATTTCATTAAAACTTAATAAATATTTAATCAAATAAAAATAAAATTACCATCCAATTCAAGAATGATACACCTAAGAGACCATCCAATAAAAATAAACTATAATGTAAAAGTAATACCATTTTAAGAGATAGCTAATGATCTACATTCAAAAAGTAAGTAGACTTAACCTTTTTAATAAGATGTAAACTACAATGTTAAAGTGTATTTTAGAGCTGCTACAAAATCAATAACTCTCTCACCACTCTACTTTCCTCCAACTCAACCACATAAACCTAAAACAAAATGTCAATTTCCCAAACCCAACCCATCTATCTCTTCCAATTTCCCTTTCTCTTGACTTTTCACATTCTAAGATTTTGAATTTTCCTTACCCATTTCCATTTCTTCATAAAAAAATTCTCATCTCTTCATACTCTTTCCAGTATGCTCTCTTTTCTCCTAACCAACCTGCAAATTTTTCATCTCCTTTCATACCCACTTCGATTTATTTAGATTTATCTGCCATAGATCTGCAATCAAACATGGGTTCTACATGGAAGAAGGTGAAATTGGCTCTTGGCTTGAATATGTGCCTTTATGGCTCTCGAAATCTTGAGGATTCTTTGCCTTCCATGGCTTCTAGATTCTCCGACGCCGCCCCGCCGTCTAATTTGCTTTCTCCGGCCGGTTCTAACTCCGATTGTCGCCCGCCGCCGCTTCCCGCCTCGTCGTTTTCTGGTCTTAGACTCTCCAATTCCTCCACCAGATCCTCAAAGGTTTGTTGGGTTTTTTCTTTAATTGGGGTTTGTCCCTTTTGTTAGTTCTTTTGTTCTCTGCTGGTGTTTATCTTGTTCTTGAACTGATGCAAAGCTTTTTTGTCTTCTGAATTTGGGTTGGTGGTAATTTCTTTCAGTTGGGTAGATTTTTCTTTAAAGAATTTTGGTGGATAAAACTTGTTTGAGGATTTTTGTTTGCTTCTTATCTGTTCTTGAAGAGTTTTGGTCGGTTAAGCATATTATGCTCATAAGATTTTTGGATGCTGTTTTAAGATTTATGCTCTCAAACAAGATGAAAGTCTAATTACGATTTTCACGATGATGAGGTTGAATTGGATTAAAACCAATCAGAAAAAACAAATGGGGAGTTATCTATAAATTTTTGGATATTTGTACTTAATTCAAGGGAACTATGTGAAAAGAAAATTAATTATATGTAAAATATTAATATCATTGTAATGTTTTGATCTGTTTATAAAAATTGCATCAGAATAGATAACTAGGGGGAATGAAAAACACTGTGCAACTGTTCTGTATCAATTTTATCTGTTTTACTTTGTGGTTTCAATGTCATGAGTTGTAATGTTACTTTCAATTACATGGATTTATGTGGTGGATGTTAAAGTGGAGTAGTCCCTTCAAGGACCATTAAGCCTTTGGCTTATTAGTGAAGAAACTCTGCTTTCACTGCCTTGGCTTTTCAATCCTCCCCTGAAGAGAGAGAAGTGGTTTGCTTTTTTCCTTTTGCTCCCAATGGTGATCTTTGAAAAGCCAATGGACCCACCTCACCCTCATTGTATGACTTACAGCAATCACCATAATAAACAAGACTGAGATGAATAGTAAAAGAACTCAAAGTACAATAGTTTTATGTGGCAACCCATAATTTCGCTTCTTTTTAGGGGCTTATATTGGCCTCTTCTTTTTATTTCCTTCTTTTATTTTATATTGTCTATTTGTTGCTGAATTATTCTAACTTTTGGAAAGTTACCCAGTTGAGTTGACTGTTTGCTAATTTTCAATCGTGTCCTCCTCTATTACCTCAATTGACTTTTTTATTTTGTTTTGTTTATAGAGGATTTACAGCTTAGTTTTACTGTGGTTATGATGAGTGTTTTTTCTTAAACTTCTTGAAATGTGTATAATAGTCTTCTCGAGGGGTTGTATTGTTTAATTGTCTCTTCTTTTGATACATGGTCTTGGTAGATGAGCTGCACAAGGTAAAAAGACACTGTAGCATCACGACCTTCTAAAGTTCTGAAATTTTACTTTTATCAAAGCCTGTCTTGTTTGTACTTGGTTTCTTTTTTCTCTCACCAATAAGGGGAAAGCTAAGTTGTAAATAATACCCTTTGGTCGAAAATTGAAAACACCGAAAGTTAATTCCAAAAGTACCTGGATAATGAGCTTTTAAGCAAATTGACCTTTTCAAATTTCTTTAAGCTTAACTGGATGGCTTGAGATGGGAATTGGGCAGTAACTACTTTTACCTTTTAGGCTAAGGTAGAAGACTACTTGGTCTAAATAAACAGTAGAATACTACTTGTCTGTATAAAAAAAATCTCAGAAACTATGTTATTATTAACCTTGGAAGTTGAGAGGTTATGAACCTTCTAGAATTTGACATGCCTACTGGAAGAGAAAGGGGATGCTCTTTGTTGTTGATTTTCCTTAACCATGTCTTTCTCTTTGGTTGCTGATGAACTTTAAGCTGAATAACCATTCAACACAAATGCTGCATGGTCAGATTTTCATTACTATTCCTGTACATTGTGTTTGCATTGAAGCATGGAAGATATTGTCTTGAGCCATCTTAGTTATTCATCTGATGTGATAGTCAAATTGCTTTTTGTATATGGATGTCTGATGCTTTTGAGAGATGTTTTTTTCATTTTGCCTCTGAGCATCTATGTGGCATGCCTGTTCTCTTGTTATTTCTTCATTTTACATTTTTGTACCGAGCTCGAGTTCATATGTTAACTACTTGAATTTATGTTAATCTCTCTATATCGTTCTCTTTAATGATAAATAGTGTTATGTCTTCATTTGATCATCAGAACTGCATCTTAAACATGCTGCTATGTAGCTTTTGTAATTATGAAGTTGGAGTTTTGATTCTTTCATTCTCATCCTTGTGTCATTTTCTAATTGCAGAGAACATGTGCAATATGTCTGACTGCTATGAGGCCCGGGAAGGGCCATGCTATCTTCACGGCCGAGTGTTCCCACTCGTTTCATTTCTATTGCATCACCTCAAATGTTAAGCATGGAAATCAAATTTGCCCAGTTTGCAGGGCCAAATGGAAAGAGATTCCTCTCCAGAGCCCGGCTTCAGATCTTCCTAATGGAACGATGAGATCCAACCCGATTGATTGGTCACAAGATGATTCTTGGATGACCCTTCTAAGAAGGTTTCGTCCACCACCGATTGATTCACCTAGACAGATAGCACCTTTGTCTCGTGGACCTGAACCTGGTCTGTTTGATGATGATGAAATCCTAGATGACGTCCCTGATAGAGGTACATCTGTTGTAGATGATGTTGATGGTTCTATTGGAACAATTGAAGTTAAGACATATCCTGAAGTTTCTTCCGTCGCTCGATCTTCATGCCATGATAATTTCACCGTATTAGTGAATATCAAGGCTAGTCTTGCAAATCAAAGGCAGCATTGTAGTGAAAATCAACCCCCATTTCCTTCTGAAGGTTCTCGCGCTCCGGTTGACCTTGTTACAGTGCTTGATGTCAGTGGGAGCATGGCTGGTACCAAGCTTGCTCTGCTAAAACGAGCAATGGGTTTTGTGATACAGAATCTTGGCCCCTCGGATCGGCTTTCTGTAATTTGCTTCTCCTCTGCAGCACGACGCCTCTTTCCTCTTCGTCGGATGACTGTGAGTGGACGACAACAGGCGTTACAAGCTATTAATTCCTTAGTTTCAAATGGTGGAACAAACATTATTGACGGCATAAATAAAGGGACCAAAGTATTATTGGATCGGAAGTGGAAGAATCCTGTTTGTAGCATTATGCTACTTTCAGATGGTCAGGATACATATACTCTTGGCATCAATGGTTCACGTTGTGAAGCTAACTATCTTTCACATCTTCCAGTATCGATCCATCGCAATAACAACACAGCGTTGCAGATACCGGTGCATTCCTTTGGTTTTGGCACTGACCATGATGCTACGGCAATGCACTCTATCTCTGAGATTTCAGGGGGTACTTTTTCGTTTGTTGAAGCAGAGGGTACGATCCAGGATGCTTTTGCTCAGTGCATTGGTGGGCTCTTGAATGTTGTTGTGCAAGAGCTTCAGATTAGAATTGAGTGTGTTCATCCTAGTTTGCAGCTTCTTTCATTGAAAACCGGAAACTACAGATCTAACATCACGGAAAGTTCAAGAATTGGCACCATAAATGTGGGAGACTTGTATGCTGACGAAGAAAGGGACTTTTTGGTGACAATCAACATACCGGTTGGTGGTTCTATTGATGAAATGTTATTGCTCAAAGTCAAATGTACTTACCGAAAGCCCATCACCGACGAAATAGTGTCTCTAGACGATGTCGAGGAAGTGAAGATAAGAAGACCTAATGAGGTTGGAGAACAATCTGTGTCGATAGAAGTCGACAGGCAGCGGAATCGAGTACATGCCTTGGAGTCGATGGCCAAGGCTCGAGTTGCAGCTGAACGTGGTGATTTGGCCAATGCAGTCACCGTCTTGGAAAATTGTTATAGAGCACTGTCAGAAACTATCTCAGGACAAGCCGGCGATCATTTATGCGTTGCACTTTGTGCTGAGCTAAAGGAGATGAAGGAAAGGATGGAAAACCAACGCATCTACGAGTCGTCGGGAAGGGCGTATGTTCTATCAGGACTAAGTTCGCATTCATGGCAGCGAGCCACTGCACGCGGTGATTCAACAAGTAACGGAGGCCTCATGCAATCATACCAAACGCCAACAATGGTAGACATGTTGACACGGTCTCAAACAATGTTATCAGGGAACCCAGCACCACAGCCCCAAAGAAGACTTCGCCCAACAATGACATTTCCTGCTCGGTCTCGTGAACCTTAATCCAACAGTGTACCATCTGAAACTTCACCCTGCCTGCAATTGTTGTAGAAATATCCTTTTATTTTTTTCTATTTTTCTCTTTTTGTGGTATTTGGAGTTTTGTTTTGGGGGGTACATTTACCTAGAGTTTTGGTGGCTATACTTCCTTGTAGTAAGTTGTAAATGAATATGAATTTGGGGTCTAATATATTAGTAAAATGGGGGGTAGTCTAGTGAACAACTGTGAAAAGGCACTGTTTGGGGAGAATGGTTTACTCTTCTTAAGTTTGATTTTGGTTGGGGGTATAGAAGTGAATTGTGGGGATAATTGTGCTGAGTTTCTCACTAAGTATGGTATAATACTGCTCCTGATTCTTTTCTAACTCATTTTCTCCCACTTATCTGAATTTTAGTCTTCATTTCTAATTTTTTCTGTTATGGCTTTTACTGCTAAATTTATGTATTGTATTGTATTTTCTACATATTTCGTATATTCACATTAGTAATTTCATAAAAATTGGAATTGTAACTTTTTTGTTGTCTATTTTAATTATAACACTTTTTTAGTATAATTTTTGGCTTTTTTTTTTTTTTTTGTATATTTCAATTTTACCTTTAATTGCCTTTTGATTGAAGACTATTTGTAAATTATGTGCAACACTGATTGAAAATATTGATTAAAGTCATTAGGTGCATGAGGTTTTTCATCATTTTATCACGTCTGTCTCCATTATCTCTTATACACGAATTTTTTTATATGGGTGTAGTACTTTTATTATTGTAATGTAGAAACATTTTCTAATATGAGAGCCCTAGTATCACTATCATATATATTTGTATTAAATCCAATATAAGTTTGGTTTTGAAATACATCCTGTAATGTCAAGATTAAAATCTAAAGTGTTAAGTTGTAGTGGTAGGCCATGTAAGTTGTACATAATTTATATTTTTGCCTCATCATTTATGAATTGTTCAATGATGGAGAAAATGTCTAGCTTTTCAATTATCTTTTGTCAACAAAATATTTAATAATGGTGTAGGGTCCATAAAATAAAATAATTTATCATCCTAAATTATGGATAAAAGGGATATGTTCTACAATAGTTTTAAAGTAACTTAGAAAAACAAAAGTCACAAAATTTGTCTCACTCCGAACGTGTAATGCGAATTAAAATGATAGAAATTAGTAACAATAATATTGATGTTGAATTAAGCTTCTTTTTTTTTTTTTCTTTTTTTTTTTTTTAAATTATAGATTAAGGTGGAATGAAACTTTTTAAATTTGAAAATTTATCAAATTAGTCGAATCTAAAAAAATCATTACAAATATTGTAACTTTAAAAAAAATAGCAAATATAATAATTGATATTAATAATATGGTCAAATACTTTTTTATAATATTAGTATTAATGTATATTTATAATAAAATATTAAACGTGTTAATAATTAATATTGGTTTAATAATTTTTTTTTTTGAGAAGCGGTATTAATAAATATTTATAATACACTATTAAAATGTATTAATGATTATAAATGTAAATATTTTAAAATTTGACTACCTTTGTAATTAATTTGTTAAACGAGTCCATCCAATAGAATTAAACCGATACTATTTCGTAGGGAGCCTTTAGAAAAGGGACCATATTGAACTCTTGTTGGCAATTAAGGCCTACTTGTTAACTTTTAGGGATCGTTTATTTTTGGTAATATAGATAACCAAAATTAGGAAATATCATTTTTAGATGATTTTGCTCCTAAGCCACCCTACATATTTACAAACCTATCATTCAGTAAAAAAAAAAAAGCAAAAACCGTAGAAAAGTTAATAACAATTACTTAATAATAAATGTATAACATCTTAAAAATTCGAATATAAAAGGTTTTTGCTTTTCTATTTAATTTATTTGATTATTTATCACTTATAATGAATTAATGAAAAAAGTTTTTGTTTTTCTATTTAATTCTTTTAATTAATTGTCATTTATAATGAATTAATGAAATTTTATAACTTTTGGAAATCAAAAGGTTAGGTAACTCTAAATTTTTACTATAAAATGAGTTGTTTTTATCATCCATTCCCATCACTTTGATTTATCATTCTTTCTTCAAATTTTTCATTCAATTGGTAGTTTTTAGAAGCTCTTCAATCTTCAAGATATTGGTTTTATCCAAGTTCAACCTTGCAACTCCACTTTTATATGAAGTTGAATATGTTTGTTTGATAAATTATTAAGTGAGTTAGTTTTGCCGAATGAGTATGAATAGTTATAGACTTAATTTTTTTTGTGGATACTATTTTTGTTGTACTTTTGTAATTAGTAATTTATTGTTATTTTATTTCAAAAGTTTGTTAGAATACCAATGTAAATTTTTTTCAATAATAACATAGTTTATATTCCATTTTGAAAGAATTTAAGGACAAAAGTCTTACAACTTATTCATAGTTTATATTCCATTTTGAAATGATTGAAGGATAAAATTCTTGCAACTTATTCATCTCTTATGGTATGAAAGCTAAAACGAACTTTTTTTTTTTTTTTTTTATATTCGTGACTGTCCGGATCAGTTTTCGCGCATCTCGATTAATGTCACAGGAAAGCTAAAACAAACTTATGGAAACTATTATATATTCTTTAATTTTTTTAAGAAAACCAAAATTAATGAAAGCTGATCACCACCACTCTTCCATTCACCTTTTATGAACTCTCACTACTTCTCCATTTAAACACATAATAAATCTCATCTTTAATATGAATTTTCTCAATTTTTAATTTTTTTTAAATTTTTAACAACAATAGACTTTTCATTTACACAATTTTTCACTATAAATATAAACATTTCATAGGTTAAAAATAAAATATCATTTTATATTTTTGTTATTTGTTATTCTTATTTCCAAA
>JBBMKA010000005.1:2445506-2478346 GCA_037833695.1 Sechiopsis laciniata
AGAATAGTTTAGGAGTGAGAAAATATTTATTTATCAAAAAAATTATTTCAAGGGAGCATTTTTAAACTTTTTTTTTAGTTAAAGGGACTAAATTTGAACATTTAAAAGTTTAGGGATCAAACTTGGACAATCAATAAAGTTGAGGGACTAAATTTGGACAAACAACAAAGTCGAAGGACTAAAATTAGACAATTGAAAGTCTAGGGACCAAAATAGAACAAAGACTAAAGTCGAGGGACCAAAACGGTATTTTAATCTTGTTTTTTTATATAAATATTATTATTTAATGTTATTTCAATATATAAAAAAGTATTAGAATACGATAATCACATGCGCAAAGCACGTTAACATTTTCTAGTGGAATTAAACCGATACTATTTCGTAGAGAGAGAGCCTCTAGAAAAGGGACCATATTGAACTCTTGTTGGCAATTAAGGCCTACTTGCTAACTTTTAGGGATCGGTTATTTTTGGTAATATAAATAACCAAAATTCTAGAATATCTGGAATCATAAATACCTGAAATGATGGATGTCTGACATTAGTCATGTTTGTTTTGTAGGAATTTTGTTATGGGTATCGGAGAGTATTTAGATAATTGTATTTGTTTTATAAGTTTCATTCATGAAAATGTCTTAAATGCCCTCGTAACTTATTTATATAATTTACACATTAATTTATATAATTAAAGCTTATATAACACATTTTTTTTATTAATTTAAGTATTATATTTTCTCAATAAATTTAACTAATAAAAAACTAAAATAAATTTATTCGTTGAACAAGTGATAAAATTCACTAAATATAGAAAGTGTGAACAATTATAATTTAAAAATATAATAAAAAAATAATATATTTAAATTTTTATTTAAAATAATCAAAATATTATTTAATTTAATAAAAGTTATTTTAAAACAAAAGGTAAAATATAAAACATAATTAATTATGTATGGTTAGTTGTTAATGCGTGTATAGTAATTATATGCTAAAAAAGAACATATTATTTTGTTTAAGCTACAAACTACTAATAAAATATGAAAAAAGATTGATTTTTTTAGTACAAATTAGGGGAAGGGCGGCCCAACAAACCCTACACAGAGGGCACACTTGCTCTCAAATAATATGAGAGTCAAATACCGATTTTTGCTTCAAACTCGTGGAGTTAAAATGAATTAACAAGATAACCAACTACGCCACCGACCTATTCGATAAAAATATTGATTAAATATAAAATAATTGGTAAATATGTCATTCAAGAATGTTTTATACATGAACATCTTAAAATCTATGTTGTAGGAGGACATCCAATCTCAAAATACCTGAATATTTGTAACTGACGCCAAATGAATGAAGTTATCGAGATGCTTATCTCATGGGAACCATGAATTACCACGAAATAAATCACCCTTTACATTTTCACTTAAAAAAAAACATTTTCACTCTTTTTATTTATAAATTAAGCTAGTTTACTAACATTCTCTTTTTTTTCAACTTTTTTTTTTTGTTTTTTAAATTAGGCTTTTTTATTAAGTTTTTTTTTTTTTTTAAAAAAAAAAAAAAAAAAAAAAAAAATCTACCATATATTTAAAATTACGACCAAAACTCAAAAAAAAAAAAAAAAAAAACCCCCTCACATTCTAGTCATGAGTATGTTATATTTATTTAAAAAAAAACATATTTGCAATTCATAAAAAAACAAATAATAAAAAATTAAAGTAAAAATAAAAATAAAAATAATGTTTTACTGATATTATTGAGAAGTTGAAAGAGTAAGGGAAAACCGAAAGACATTGTTAAAAAATGTTTTAATTATTACTGAGTGTGATCAATTATTAAGAGAAATAAACCATTACATTTAATCAATTCAGTTACACCTATAAAACTTATTAACTTCCGTTTATAAATTAATTAATAACCATATTCTTTAAATCTCCCATTATACTTTCTCTATATAAACCCAGCATTTCATGATTAAGAATTCATTAGGAAATACAAATTTAATTTTCTTCCTTCAATCCACTCTTTTCCCAAAATGGTTTATCTTTTGAAGCTTTTTCTCATCATGTCTTTGATAACTCTTCTCTCATCTACAACAGAATCGAGATCGAACCCTAAATTAAGTTCGGAAGGACGATGGAAGTTCGATGACAAGACATCAGAGTGCTGGAAATCTTTATTCGAGCTTCGAGGATGTAGTAGTGAAATTGTCATGTTCTTTCTCAATGGTAAAGCCAACTTGGGTCCCAATTGTTGCCATGCTATCAAAATTGTTCAACATGATTGTTGGTCTACATTACTCAACTCTTTAGGATACACAATTGAAGAAGGTAGCATCCTTGAAATTTATTGTGAGACTATTGTTGATACTCATCCAACATCACCTCCACCACTATCAGTTGAGCAAATTATTGGGTCTAAATTTCTTGCTCCATGAAAAATAATGTAGTTTGTGCAATAAAGTTTGTTATGAAATTCTATTTAATTTGTGTTATGTTTAGTTGTGACTTCAATGTTTAATCTTTTTTTAAGAGGGTTGGTTTATAAAACAATATTATTATATTTGATCTATTTTTAACATCTAAAAGTTTTCATCAGATTACAGTTCTTGAAATTGAGCATGAAGTTTTAAAGCCAATTTCAATATGAAAATTAAAAGAAAAAAAAAAAAAAAAAGAGATGTCGCAGATGTGTGCAAGGTTAATAATCATAATCACAAAATGCGGCAACAAATACAATGATTTAATTGACATAATTGTGTCTAAAGAATCTCTTAAAAAAAATACAACACAAAGTATGCAGATCATTTATCTTCCATTAATTTGTCATTGTACATAATTAGTTCATAAAAAAAAAATTGTTTTAAAAAAACAATCAAATTCTTAAATTTAAATGAATAAATTTTACAATTTTAAAACAAGTTGAAATATATTCATTATTAATATTATATTCATACTAGTTACTTCTTATATTTTTTTAATATTTCATTAATATTGATACCGTAAGTTATAATGAAAAGAGGGATATTTGGATCATGCCCGAGCATGATGTATAAAATAATGTCCACTTATGTGACTCAATATGTGCCACGATCTATTTGATTTAAAACCCAAAAGGTAAAAAAAATAATAATAAAATAAAGAAAAATAGAATGTGGCTCATATTGAGCCACATAAGTAGACATTATTTCATGCATCATGCCCGAACACGATCTAAATATTTCTCTAATGAAAATGTCAACATGTCCATAGAAATTTAATACATTTAAATATAATTTTATAACAAATAAGGAAAACTGTCCAAAAAAAATCAGAAATTTATGAAAATAAAGTCATTAAACTATTAGGATATGTTTATTCTTTGGACGTGAGGAGTGGTTAATAACCAATCCTCAACAACCCTTGTTTTTTGTAGTAAACAACCACTCTTAACCTCTTTTCAATCACTCTTTAACCACTCTTCGAATTTTTTTTTCTCTCTCTCTCTCTATATATATTTAAAAAAAACTCTTTTATCAAATTTCACATTAAATCTCATCAAACTTATTTTTTAATCTCGACTAACATTAATATTAAAATATTTATTTCTAAAAATAATTTTAACTCTATTGAAAAAGTCAATAGCGTGTTAACTTGGTTATAATCTAATTTAACTCAGAATTTGATTTTGAAATGAATTATTTCATAAAAAATTATCAATTAGTAATAATTTTAATTCATAAAAAATTCATTTTTCTAATAAAAAATTTCATGTAAACATATTTCTAAAATTATGAAAATCTAATAAGAATAAATTTGTAAATGAAATTTAGTAATAAATTAATAACAAATACTAAATTTTAATTTTATTATTAAAGATTAAAATTTCATATTTAAAATTAAAAGAATTAAAATAAAACAAAATTAAAAGTACATAGATTAAATTGACATTTTAGTTATTTTATTTTTCTAGTAGTTAATATTTTAAAAAATAATAAAATAAGAAACAAAATTTAATAAAGTTAAGCAAGAAAAAAAATATATTTTGAAGTTAGGATTTTTTTCTTCTTCTAATTCTGTGTTAGGAAACAAATATTTTAACTATTATATAATATATTTTGTTTCTTTCACTTAATAAAACCATTATATCCTACTACTTTCTATTTCTTTATTTTCTAGAAGAATATATTTTTACAAGTTTCTCATAAATATATTTTTACTACTTCCTTAATAATTTGCATTTTAACAGTCTATTCAATGGTAAATTTAGTCCAAATTTTTAAAATTTATTATTGTTTGTTTAATTCATGTTAGTGATATGTTTAGTAACAAAATATAAAATTAAAAGTTGATTGATAATTCAATATGATAATTTTTAATTATCTTAAAGGTGTATATATGTGTCAATGAACTAAAATGTCACGAATTTGAATTCTTCAATTTGAATTATTATTAAATTAAAAAAATATAAAAATGTTTTTTAAGATCAGTCAAGAACAATTGAGGTAAATAATTAAAATTCATAATTTTTCAATTATAAGTACATAATTGTTATTATTTACTTCAACCACATTTTCAAAAAAAAAAAAAAAAAAAATTATATCAATCACTCTTAACCTCAATTCCCAAACAAGTAGTTGATTACTCCACTTCTATTAACCTCAATCCCCAAACGAGTAGTTAACAATTTCATATTACTATTAATCACTTCATTATCTTCCACTACACTCTTATGTTCAAAAAACAAATACACCCTTATGAAGTAGCCTAATAACCAAGAGTGTCATAAGTAATTGATAAGTGATAATTTAATTTAGAGTGATCATTTACTTAAAAATTAATTTATTAATATTTCTTTGACATCCAAATATATTTAGGATCATAGAGGTCTGTCTACCAAAAATAGTACTGATCAAGATGTAATAAGCTTATTCATACATTCACAAATAAAATAGAAAAAAAAATTGTCAGTTCAAGAATAGTTTTCAATTTTTGTTTCCTTGTAAAATGTTTTTTTTTTTTAATTTATTACTAACGTCTATCGAAAACTATACATTCTTCTTCCAAATTTAAATGTATGAGTAGACCATATCATTAAGTTTTCCCTCTCTAAAATTGATTCCATTTCGTAGCCAATGTAATCAAGTGAAATTTATAATATGTAATCTCTTAATTATTAGGGCATGAAGTTGTTTATTCCTTTTTGCGAATAATAAACAAAACTCAATTATTAAAATAAAGAAATATAAATTTATCAATTGATGTTTAACCCGAGACATTTAACTTGAATCCCTACTTTTAATTATTATTATTTTTTTCAAATATAAATTAGTAATAACAAAATTAATTTAGACATGTTCGTGAATAATTTTACATTTTACTTTTCTATTTTTAAAAATTAAGTTAGTTTAATAACATTTTTTTATTAATTTTTTTTTTTTTTAAAGTAAGCTCTAACATTTTTTTTTACCGTCTTACTCTCATTAATTATGTATTTAAAACGATAAAATAGGTTGAGTCTACCAGTAAATTGTATGTATTCTTAATTTAGATAGAAGGAATCTCTAACTCCAAAGATAGTTGTACTAAAAATACATAATCAAAATGAAAAATTACCAAAAGAAAAAGAAAAATCCAAACCTTACCATATTCCTTTCTTTAGTGATTGATATATTTTGAATTGCTTCTATATTTCATATACTCTTTGCTATATATTTATTTAAACAAAATCAACGTGTCATTTGCTTTGTCAAATATTCTTCATTCTACAGACCCGTGATTCTTGAAGACAAGGAGCGTCGGGTCTAATACTCATGAAATTTATTTCTAAATTTCATGTATGATCTATATGACTATTAAATTATTAACCACATCATTTGCTATATGAAACATTATAATATCAATAATGATAAGTCTTCATTAATTATAATTATTTTATCTTATTCCCTTTTATTTTAATTGCATATTGAGTTTGATTGTGAAAATTATATTTAATTTCATTTAGATGGTGAATTGCTATATATTTGGTAAATTTGACATAAAAGGCATTAATTATTTGAATTAATGATTTGACAAAAAATAAAGGAAAGAAAAGAAAGTTTAAAAGATATATATATATATATATATGTATATAAAAGAGGCATGGCAGACGGAATTGAAAAAAAAGGAAAATAATATTCAATTTGGGCTCATTTGAGACCAATACACCTTAAACGGAAATTTAACTTACCTTATTATATATATATATTTATATATGATTTGCAGCGGAGGAGATTGGTGAGCAGCTTCAAGAAAAGAAAATAAACTTTACACAGTTGAAGCAGCAGAAGAAAAGAACGATTTGAAATTTTCTTTTTCTTTCCAGCAACAGCCACGAGGATTAAAAAAATTGGCTTTGTTTTCTATTTCTTTAGTTTATTTATGATTCTTATAAACATTATTTTGATGGTTTCTATATGAGTAGCTAATTTTTTTTTACTTCTAATTCAATGATAGTATCAATTCAATTGTAGTTTTGTGAGGCATTGAACCTAATAGATATTTTTTTAGTTCATGGATTATTTGTTTCTTGTTCTTATTTTTATGAATTGACGACTTAATTTATTATCGATTGATCTATGCTATACATGATTTTGTGATAAGTAATTGTTTCGAATGATTGTAAATTGTAGCAAGGGGTTGGCTCATGTGTGTGTGATTGTGGCTTTTCCAAATTACATAGCTTGCATGATAGGCTCTAGGAAAACAAATAAACAAAATTAATTAATTTTGTAGTCATCTTGGTTAGTTAATTTTGGTTTAGTCGTTCTCATAAATTTTAATGCTATTATTTAGTTGATATGGAATGCTATCGTGCCCAATTAATTGAATAGTAAAGTTTGAGTTTGATGCCTGGATCAGAGTCAATAAAATAGAGAATAATTATCTATTGTTGCTTTTCTAAGTAGGTAGACTAATTCCTTGAATTTAAGAAAGTTAAGTAATTTTTGTAGCCTATATCAAGATTACAATTGGATTAAACTAAACCCTTGAATTGGAAGTTCTTGTTAAATTGTTTATTTTATCAGTTTTATTGTTTTAGCTAGAATGTTATTAAAATACCAAAAAACCCCATTTTATTTGTTTTTAACCGTGAAAAATTAATTCATAACTCTTTTGGATTCGACCTGGTTCCACTATTTTTACAAGTTAGAGTTTAGTAAATCAGTATTTATTTTGGCAGGGTTCGACAACTTGGTCAAATAATAAGTAATTATAATACAAAATAAAGGCATTACTTACTTTTCTTTCTTTTTCTTTTTAGTACAAGTTGGGAGAGGGGACCACTAACCTTACATAGAAGACACTGCTATTCTCAAATAAATGAGAGTCAAATACCGAAATCGTAACCTTGGTGCTGAATTGGATTTCCACCAAACAATAAAACTATCATGTCATCAATCCTTTCGATAAGAAAGACATGACTTACAGTTGAACTAAATGAAGGCAATACTTTTACTTGCCTCATCCCATTAAAAAAAGGTAAAAATTATTGCGAGAAGCTGAAAGGAAGAAACTATATTATAAAACGTTTAGTTGTTTGTTAGTTTTTTTTTTTTTTTTTTGAAACCTAGTAAAAAAATTGTTAAGTATAAATAATTATAGCCACTAGGCATTTAATTGTAAGTTACAAAATATTATTAATTCCCCTTCATTAAATAATCATATTCTTTCGTTTTCCCAAAGTATCTCATATGTTACCTTCCTTTCCCTATATAAAGCACTGTATTTTATTATTCAATTCACATCAACAAAATCCCAAACTCCATCTTTCTTATCATCCAAAATAATAATCCATTGATCCATTTTTCTCCTTACAAAAATGGCTAATTTGTTGAAAATCTTCATTAGTACCACGTTTTTTCTAGCTCTCATCTTTTCATCTACAGTTGAATCAAGGCTAAATCCCGAAATGAGGCTAACAACACGAGCAAAGTTAGATGGCGAGACATCAGATTGTTGGGGATCTTTATACCAACTCCAAGCATGCACGGCTGAAATTATCACATTCTTCATCAGTGGCGAAACTTATTTAGGTCCCAATTGTTGTGAAGCCATAAAAATCATCCAACATGAATGTTGGCCTACGTTGCTTCGCTCTTTGGGATACACAACCGAAGAAGGTGACATCCTTGAAGCATATTGTGATACCACGGTTGTTCTCGATACTCTTTCGACAACGTCGCCTACTCAATTGGCAATGGCACCATCAATCGAGCAGAAGAAGCCTAAAAGCTTTGCTCCCTAGAAAGGAAAGTAGTTTTGTAATAAAATGACTTGGGTTCTCATGCCCCTAAGTTATGTTTCCAACTTTTACAAATTTATAGTTTATATAAGAGTTACACTTATGGTTGTTTTTCTATAATTTTGGATTTATCTATTATAAAAAAAAATATTCAAACTTTCTTTCATTCTCCTTTTTAAGTACAAGAAAAAACAACAGCCATGCATTTTGATTTCATGATTAATAGATCTTAATATACATTTTGAAATTTATAATCACAGAGTTTTAATTAATTAACAGTTAGATTTTCTTAACAACTTTTTTAATTAAACTGTTCTTATGATCTTATAAGAGTGTAATTTATTATTTTTGTTTTTAAGAATACATTTGAAATTTAGCTATTTGATATATATATATAATTTTTTTTAAAAAAGGCAAATTTTGGAAAGTTATTTTTATATATTTTTAAATATTTCTTAAAAAAATTGAGATTCTTTATTAGAAAAATCTTATTTTCTAATTTATCTTAACAAAACTAAAAATGTACGTATTTTTCCTAAAAGATTTTTTATTGAAATATTTTTAAAAGAAGTGCTTAAACGTATTTTAAATACAACCTTTTTTTTTTTTGCATGGATTACACCTAATTAACGTGAGTTAAATCTTTTGTCATTGCTTCGCTGTTGAAGATGATCAAATGTAGGAAAATAGACCGTTCACATTCTATTCATTAGTATAATATAATTAAAAAAGGCATATTTGCAATTCAATAAAAAATAATAATAAATAAATAAAGTTTTAAAAAAACTAATTAATTAATGGTTACTTTATTGAGAAGTTGATAGGGTTGATTTCAAAAAAAAAAAATATATTGAAAGGGTTGAAGAGCTAAAAGAGTAAAGGAAAACCGAAAGACATTGTTAAACAATACTTTAGTCATTGCTAAGTGGTGATCAATTATTAAGAGAAACAAATTTCTTTTATCTAAAAATTAAAAGTTTATGTGTTTTCAATTTCCTCTTTTTATTATTTAATTTCATTAAAAATAAAGTTTAATATAATCGCATCATCCATCTATTAAAGTTAAAATAAGCTTTATCATCTTAGTCAACATTTCATTATAACACTAATGATTTGTTATTTCAATAACTAAAACGGAGTATTATTAAAATGTAAAGGGATAAAAGTGTTCTTTTTTTTTTTTACATAGTGAGACCAAATTGAAACTTCAACCAAAATCTAAAAATAAAAAAATATCTTTTTCCTTACTTTAAAAATCTGTTTCTAATTTCATGTGGGATTATAATGATTGTTTTTCTTTAAAAAAAAAATACTTCTAAATATAACTATTAAATTTTTAACCACTTGATCCTTTACTGTATGTGTAACATAATAGTATTAATAATAAATAGTAATAATAGCTAAAAGCATTACTCAGGCATAACTTACCTCAATTCCATTCTTTCGCTTGAAAGGGGTAAAAAGTGATGTCAAATATTGAAATATTGAAATACGAAGATGTTAGTATTTAGTCCGAATCACTTTATATCGGTGTACTATCTCTTCTCCATTTATTTTTTATTTATATATGATTTTCATCTTGGTCTGTTTAGATCTAATTTTAGGCATTAGATTTGGATTTATTTCAACAGAAGAGTTGAGAAGAAAAATGGAAAAAATGCATAAATTATCTTTAAATTATGAATTTTGTAACCATTACTTCTAAATTTTTGATTTGATCAATTAATCACTGTAAAATTTAATAAATGTTGCAATCAAATTTATAAGTTGAAATTGAGTAATGTAAAGAAGGACAAAATTGTCATCTATAAAACGGTTTCTTACTTTTTCTTCTTCAACCTCCTTTTCTTTTCAATCCACTTCACTCATTGCAGTCGATCCACTTTACCCATGTAAAGAGTAAAAGATTTTTATAGTGACAATTTTGCCCTACCTTACTCAATTTTACGTTAATGGTAAGTTTTTTTATCAAAATTTAAGAGGTGTTATTGATCAAATCGGTAATTATTACAAACTTCATATATCATGAAAATTTTACTTATTTTACAAAAAAAAAAAAAAAAAAAAAGAAATACATGAGAAAGAAAAAAAACCATGTAATTATGGAAAAGTTGAAAGGGTGGAAGAAGAAAGAGGAACTGCATTATAAAACGTTTTAGTTATTTTAGTAAAAATAAATTATTAGATATAATAATTAGCCACTACGCATTTAATTGTAAGTTACAAAGTGCTATTATTTCCCCTTCATTAATTAATCATATTCTTTCGTTTTCCCAAAGTATCTCATATGTTACTTTCCTTCTCTATATAAACACTGCATTATTTTATTACACATTCACATCAACATAATCAAGCTTAGTTACATATTTCATCTTTCTTCTCATCCACAATTCATCTATCCATTTTGTTCTTATAAATGGCTAATTTTTTGAAACTCTTCATTTTGTTCTCTATATAAACACTGCATTACTCTCTTGACAACATCACCTACTCAATTCGCAATGGCACCATCAATCGAGTAGAAGAATGAGCCTAAAAGTTTTTTGCCTTGAAAAAGTAAAGTGATTTTGTAGTAAAATAACTATGAGAGGTTCTCATTCCTCTTGAGTTATGCTTTACTTATATCTTTACAAATTTATAGTTAAGACTTACACTTTTGGTTTGTTTATCTATTAGGTTGGAAAAATATATTTATCTATTATAAAAAAAACATCCAAACTTTCTATTTTGCTCTTTTCTTTTCAGTAAAAGGAAAAAGAAATAGCTATGCATACTTCAAAATTGACAAAAAAAAAAAGTAATTAAACAGCTCTAAAAGGCAATATTTTATCACATAATTAAAGGATCGTAATATACATTTTGAAATTTATAATCACAAAATTTAAAAAGTATAATTTAATACTTTTAAAATATCAATTAGGCAAATTAATTAAAAAAAATCACTTGAATATAACGCGGAAAGAATAAAAACTATCATTAATAAAGTAGCAAAATCATAACTACAAAATCATAACCTAATTGCCTCCAACTTAAAAGTGAAAAGACTTCACCTTACCTTTTTAGATACTCTTTTTTATCTTCAAAAAGTACAAACATTAAACATTATTATGCAAAAACATAGAATTAAAATGGGTCTAGAGTATTTTTATTAGTGTGTCAACAAGAGCAGTACTTCGAGAGCATTAATGTATATTTATAAACCAAAATGTCACACGTTCGAATTCCCACCTCAATGATTATACTTTTTTTTTTTTTTTAAAGTCTTTACTAATGTCTATCAAAATTAAAAAACAAAAAATATATATAATAAAAAAATGTATTTATTAGTGAAATTCTAGGGGCATTTATTAAAAAAAAAATAGCTTGAACTTTTGTTGACTTTATTGTAAAAAAAGAAAAAGAAAAAAAAAACAAACAAATTATCTAATTGGGAGTGCCTCCACTTTTTGCTTCAACTTCAAGTATATCATTTATGACCACCGTCTAATAGAGATGTCCACCAGGTGGGGTGGGGTTGGAGAATATCTAATCCCCAGAAAAACCTCTATTTTTTTTTTCGGGGATCGGGGCGGAGATTCTCTGGTGGGGCACCAACGGAGATCGAGTTCCCTGAGGAAATTTTTTCAATTTTTTTTTTTTTACATTTTTTATATATTTTTTTGGACATTTCTTTTAAATAATTAGATTTTCTTGGAAAATATCTATAAATTTTCAACTATAATGTTAATTATTAAATAAAAATATTTATATGCATATATAATTTCATAACAAATATATTTTTATTTGAAATTTAAAGGGGTAAAGTATAGAAATAAATATTTAAAAAAAAAAAAAGTAAACGGGACGGGGATCGGGGAATCGGGGACGGTGAATACATTCCCCGTCCCCGGCCCCGATTAGCCCACGGGGAATTTTTCCCCGTCCCGGCCCCGTTCTCCACCCCGTTAGGGGCGGGTCCCTGCAGAAAAATGGACATTTCTATCGTCTATGCATTGACTTTTTGCAACTAAACCTATTTTCATATGTAGAAGTCTCCAAGTCAACTCCTCTTATACAATAATCTTAATTACTTATATAAATTATTAAATTATCTTCTATTTGAAATTGATTTCTCAAGATGAAAATAAATTATTAGTATTTGATGTTCGTGATTATGACAAACTTTTTGAGATTAACAAACCTTGCCGACTAAACTCGTTCATGTTTAAATATTTTGTCCCTCACATTGTCACCCTTTAAGGAAAAATTAACAATGATCATTCTTTTTACTCTATTCTTTTTTTTCTTTTCAAAATTTAATTTATTATTAGTTGTCATCTCTTAGGTAAAGCATATTATATGTGAGTTGACCAATTGATTTTTATTTCCAAGTTGGTTTGGTCGTTTGGATATATTCATTATTTCAAAGGTCTTAACATGTATAATTTTTCTATTATGAAATTTCGTATCTTAATTGACTTTAGGACCATGGAAACTTAGCATATGTAACTCTAAGAATGGACTATTAAAATGGTTATGTTTTGTCACGTGTTTGTAAGACTACAAAGCATATTTTTATAGTTTGAAAAAATAATGACTCAAATAATGCTTTGTAAAATAGAAATGATCTTAATAAGCATTTTTAAGAAGCACTTTTTTTTTTTTTACTGAAAGTGTTGGTAGCTTGATGGTTTCATTGTTTAGTGGAAATCCAGTTCAACACCATGGTCACAGGTTCGATCTTTGGAATCGATATTTGACTCTCAACGAAAGCAGATGTACCTTCCTTGTAGGGTTTGGAATAAGAAGCACCTTTTTTTTAAAGAAGCATCTATTCATTCACTGAATTATTATTTCTCTTATTGAGAAATAGTTGGCTTAATTTTGTAGAGCAAAATAATGTTTTCTGAGAAATGATCATTTTATACTAGTTTTAATAATGCAAAGGTAGAGATTCGAACATTTAATGGCTGGATTGAAATTCCCACCTACATACAAGATGAAGATGATATTGAAGTGCCAAAAGTATATATACAATATTATTATTAAAAAAAACATACACAATATTGTTTCTTTTAGGGTGTGTTTGTTTTAGGTAGAAAAGAGTGGAGTGGAATAGAGTGGAGTGGAATGAAGTGGTTAATAGTAGTTTGGAGTAGTTAATTACTCGTTTGAGAATTGAGGTTAAAAGTAGTATAGTAATCAGTTACTTGTTTGTAAGATTGAAATTAATAGTGATTGATATAATTTTTGAGATTGATGTTAGTAGTTGTTGAATAATAAATTTGATGTGAAGTTTAGTGGAGTTGGATAGAGAGTTTGATGAGTGGTTAAAGGAGGTTAAGAAGTGATTGTTCACTATCAGATAGAAACGAGTGATTTTTGAGAGGATCGATTAATATATTCAAATAATATTAACTATATGATTATTTTTATTAAATGTAATATGTTTGAATATGGTGCCAACCAGGAGGGTTTGAATAGATTTTTCCAAACACCAAACTTGATCTAGTATATTTATTGGTGTGCAAATGGGAAACCTTTAGTTTCATCAAACAAGACCATTAAAATTAATTTTATTGATTACTATTTTGTTTTCTTTGTATTATTTTCTACATTATGGGGCCTAATAGAATTACACCAAACTTTGCTATTTTTCTATAATTTCTTCTGGTCAAAGCCAGTTGAAAGTTGGCTTCTTGATAACACGTCAACCCAAGAAGTGCTTTTGTTGTAGTAAATTTTGGAAGTTGTTAAAAGCTTTTCAATTTGAAATTGATATCTATTAGGGATGTAATCAACATAATTAGAATCTACTGATGCCAAAATTTGAGATGTCTAAAACTATATGTATTCGACATCCTTACAAACACACTTCCAATAAAATAAGAAAATAAACACACCAAAAAATAGACTCTAATAACTAAATCAATTTGGATCCACAACTTGGATCGAGTTCGACCACATAATGAATCAAAAATCAATCAAATTTTAGAAGGATAAAAATAACTCTAAGAATTAGTTTTAGGATCACTGTAATTGTTTTGTAGGAATCTTTTTTACGAATACTTGATAATATTTAGATAATTGTGTTTATTTTGCAACAATAGTCCTTGAGATGACTTAAATTTACATAACGTTTCAAGGATATCTTTGCAATATTCATATAACTATCACATTAATGTACTATAATTTTAATTTATATAACATACTCGTTTATATCAACTTAAATATTTTTTTATTGAAAAAAATATTTTTTTTGTATCTTATAAATTTTGATATATGTCGGAAAAATAATGGCACATATATAACGAATTATAAATTTTGAGAAGATAACTATATAGTTAATTTTACTTTTTAATAAATATATTTATAGATAATCAAAATAGGTAAAATTTTGAAAATAAATAATATTAACTTTGTATTTTAATTGAAATTTTAATCTCTAGAAAAGTAAAATAAAAAAGGGATAATTCAAATTTTAATTGAAAAATAATATAATATGAAATTTACCTTCAGTAGCACATTCTACTCTTATATTATATTTGCAACACAAATTCTAAAATAATTCATCTATAACACAATTTTTTTATCAGAGATAGAATTCAACTAGTGATAGAATGAGTATGATAAAGCTCAATCAGTGATAAAAGTCTATCACTGATTGAATTCTATAGGTGATAGAATTTAATTTGGATTTTTTACTATAAATGAATTAGTTTTGATTTTATGATATATAAAAATATTTGTCCTTTTTTATTATACATGCAAAATCCCATGTATAATAATACTTTAAATAAATTTTATGTAAATGCAACATATAAATATAGATAATTTTATACAATTGTTTGAACTAATTCAAAAAAAATTAATATAAAATTTTAAAATAGATAAATAATAAAAATTAATGAAAGTAAATATATATATATATATAAAAAATGAAGGACAAAATTGTCAATAGGTTGGAAACCAACTATTAAAAAGGCATACAAATCTTGTCGAATATCTTTCATATAAAAATTTTAGAATATCAAATAATGTCAAACTACCTTGTATTCTCATATTGCAACGAAACAAACACCGACCCATAAATTTATAATTTAACATAACTTTTAAAATTATTATACTTCTACTTTTTTCTAATAAAATTATTCCTTCATTATTTTTTTTTTTTTTTTTTTTTGAATTCATTGAAAATAAAATATTCAAACTCATAATCTTTTGATTATGAACATACTTACGTTGCATTAAATTTTTTTTTTTTAAGCATGAAGTGATTTACTTAAATTATCATATAAGCATAATTTTAATGGAACAATTCAAAGTATCAAATCACTTGGTATTAATACGCGCAAGTGTTTTTCAGCTTCCTTAAAAAATAATAATAAAAATAAAAATATACATTATATAAAAAAGGCAAAGAAAAAGTAGTCTTCAATATTTGTTTAGCAAAAGTAGCATTCAATCTAAAATGATAGTGTGAATGGGCTTCCAATCAGCTAACGATATAATGTATTTTATTTTGGTGGGTTTTATTCTATTTTTTACTGAGTTTTTATTTAATTTTCGTCGTTCTTTTTGTAAATTTTGTATTTTATTATTGTTTTAGTATTCAAACTTATGACCATTTCAAAAATAAATAAATAAAAATAAATAAATAAAATTTTAAAAAAATCAAACTTATGACCTGAAAGCTACATGTAAGTTACTATTTCGTTTAAACTCACTCTTAATTTACATTTATTATCTAAATTTTTTTTCTAACATCCATTTTAATTCTTTTTTGTCAATAAAATCAAACCTTATATTTTAAATAAATCTTGGGTTACTTATCTCGTTGATACCAAGTTTAATACAAGTGGCTTGAAAATAAATCTTACTTATTGTTTTAAAATTAAGAAGTTTCAGAAGAAGAAGAAAAAAACTTACTTGACAACATATAATTTGTACATTAGATTTATATAACCATGTAAAACTACTAAAATGACAAATGAGTTATTAATTAAAGTTCAAATAACATTCAAATATATAAGACAAAATTAGACACGATAAGTAAATTACAACCTCATATTAATATTAAAGTCCAACAATGAAATGAACAAAATTTATTTTTGTTATATTAAAACAAAAATCTTTAATAGTAGAAAATTTTCTTAGGTTTGTTTGAACAAGCATTTTTAATTACATCTGATGCAGAAATTATTTAATACAGCTGACACAACTAAACATAGACCATCACTTATAGATATGAGAGAGAACATAGAATAAAAATTTTGTCACCATTGCAACTGTAAAACGTGTAATGAATTTTAGAGCATTATATTCGATAAGTCAATGGTTGAAATTAGTGAAAGTAATAGTTTTTACTGTATAACTATATCCATAACTAAAAAATCAAGAGTTTAAATCTCTTGAACTCAAAAAAATTAAAAAAATTAAAAAATTTATATGGTTGAAAATCATGAAGATTGATATGAAAGGAAAGGTTATCAACTTTCAAAAACTTTAGGCTTTCTAATTAATGGCAATCAGTCAATGTACCTGCTTGGATAATATTCTAATTTGATGCCAAAAATGGACCCTTTAATTGTGATATGTGATGTTTCATTTCAAAGTAACAAATCCTCTTTCTTTTTACATATACTTTTTTTCCAAGTGAGTGTATATTGTCTATGAGAGACTAACCATTTTAGAATTAAATAATTTTTTTTTTTACTTTATATAAATTAGTTTGGTACTTGGAACTTTTAAATTTGTATTTTATTTGGTAGAACTCTTAATTGTTCAATCAACTTTCAATCATGTATATAATAGATTTTTTAATTTAAAAATGTCTTTTATTTTTGTGTCTAATAATTCTTGACATATTAAAAAAAAAAAAAAAAAAAAAAGAGTTAACTAATCTATTTTGATATAAATTTGAATTTTTTTTGTCTAATATGATCCTAAATTTTGTTGTGTTTAGTGGATTTATGAATTTTAAAATATATTGAATATGTCAAAAGATTTTGTTTAGTAAAATTTTTGGTTAAACATCTACACATGAATTAATATTATTTAAAAAGTTTTTGACACAAAATTAAGTATTTAGCATTTTTCATATTAAAAAAACAATGTACTTGCCAACAAAAGTATAGATCCAATTATATATTAGTAACCACAAAGTTTATAGGTTCGACTTTCCTTTATCCAAATGTTGTTGAATAAAAATAATAATAATAATTTAAGAGCTAAATTTAATAATAATAATAATAATAATAAAATGTTACCCAAACAATCATTTCAAAACTAACTTTAAACTTGAAAGGTAATTAAAATAAAGTTTTCAAAGTTTGGGATAATTGTAACCAACCTCATAGTTCACATATATATTTTTTTAAATAATTTAATCAACTTTATATTTGCCCAAAAAAGTAAAAACAAATTTTTCCATGGTTTCAAAATTTTCAACCTGCAACCCATCTTCTCTAAATTTCAATGCTAAAAGCTAAGATTTGTTTATTCAAATCAAAAGCCTCATCTTTGATTTCTTTATTCAAAACACAAAAATTTCCCTCTCTTTTCATCATCTTCCACTCAGAAACAATAACCTAACCAAAAACCCAACATGAACACTTTCAGCAATTTCTTTTTCTTTCATTCAAACTTTGTGCAATTTGAATTGGCAAAAATTTAAGTTTGGCTCAAACCCATTTTCCAGAACTTGCTTCTTCATTTCTCTACGTATCTATCTGTATTAAAAAAAAAGTCAAACACTTTTCTTCTTCCTCTTCTTCCTTGCTACTATTTTAAGGCTTTGTTTTTATGCCTCTGATTTTATTTTAAGTTGTGGGGATTCTTTTATTGAGATTTGTTTTTGGCTTTGGATTGTTTGTTGAAGAAGATATTGTTAGCTGTTTCAATTGGTTTACTTTAACTTCAAGTTTTTTTTGTAAGTATTTTTGACTTATTTGTTTGTTTGTTTTCTTGGGTTTGTTTTTTTTTTTTCTTTAAAGTTTTGTTTTTCCATGGCCATCCCTTACTTTCTTTATGGTTGCTTTCGCAGTCAGATCTGCCTTGAAATATGGCGTTTCATTTGACCTTTTTTTACACTTTTGAATCAAAAAGCTTCTTTTCTTTTTCAGGGTATTTACCATTTTTGAGCTTTGGGTTTTAGTTTTATGAATCAAAAGATTCTGGGTCCAAGAGATTTTAGTTTTGTTCATGTATTTGTAGGTTTTATCAAATCATTCTCTTAGAGGGTGAGGTTTTTTAGTTTAATTCTTTAAGTATTTCAAATAAATAGAGGGTTGATTTCAAAGCAATAAATATATAGAGGGTTAATGTATCTGGTACAAGATTACTTGAAATCATAATAAAATCCTTTGACAAGAGCTTGGAAAGAGTAGATATTTTTTTTTTGTTATCTGTGAATGTTTGGCTAACTTATGTACACCTCAACTATTCAACTATTTTCATGTAACATGCTATTTGACTCTTGGATGTCAAAGAAATTTGTAGAAAATTAATTCATAAATAAGTGGTCAACATAAATTGAACTCGTCACTTAATTATTTAAGACACTCTAGATCACAAAATCACTCCAATGAATGATTTTCTAGAGAGTAGATTAGATTATAGAGATCAAATTCACAAAATACATTTATAAGCCTAAAAAATTACTTCGATCGCAACTCAAAGCCAAGGTATCTCTCCCTACCTTTCAAGAACTCAGTAGAACTAGTCATCAACAATCAAACCGCTCTTATAATCAAGAGATTATGAATTTGAATAAGAGATGAGTAGTCCTGGTACTTTTACCTCTCTCAGGAAAGTTGTGGGATTCATTTAAGATTTAAAAAATAATAATATTTTTTTCCAAATTACTTTTTTTTAGCAATTATAAATTGCTTTCTAGGGCAAAAGAGGGTATAGATTCTAGAGAGAGAAAGTTAGAGAGGTGCCAAAAACGCAAGGGGGAGCCATTTTCTAAGGCCCATAATCCGGGCTCTGTAAGGGGTATCTTGAGATCTTTAACATTGTAAGACAAACAAAGGCAGTTAGGGTAATGCATTTTTAGGACACTAATTGAAATAAAATTCTAATATTATAAGCATCAACCCCATGTGACATTGAGTGCATTTCTCATGGTACTAACACTCTTTCTCTTATTTCACACTTTCTTTTCTCTTTTATACACAATCCAAGCAGCTTCTTCCTTTTTTAAATCTCCCCCATTTCTGTTCTTATTCATATCTCATCTTTCTCCACAACAAGAAGTCGTTTTCGACAACTTTCTCATTGTTCCTCTCTGTTCACAGTTTTCTCAAGTCGAAGATCATTCTCGGTCAATATTCGTGAGGTGAGGTAAGTAGTTTTACCTTGGTTTTGATGTTCAGTCGTTTCACTTTCATGTGAAAGGGACGTGTTTGATTTGTGGTTCGGTTGCAGGTCGTGGTTTGTTTTTGTGTTGGGGGATATGGGTATCCTTCGGAATCCTACGACAAAAAACGGAGATTATTTGGAAGGGGTGATCAATGATTATGTTGGAGGAAAAGGAAAGTTAAGACCGCAAAGAAATTCTTCAACAAGGCTTGTTACTGTTCTCACATGTCTCCAGTTTGCCTTTGCATTATATGCAACGTTTCTACTCTATTATGTGAGCCCTGCAATAGACTTGAGAACCAAACCAGACTTCTCGTGGGCTACTAAAATTGCTCAGCAATGGAGACAGTTTGTAATACCGCCCCACGTCGTGGGTCGATACCAAGAGCCAACTTCTTTGATGATGCAAGCGGGTTTCAGACCGATCACCCCAGAGGAGGCTTGTGAGAATGAGAAGATTGATTTCGAGCAAAAGAAGTCCAATGATGCACAGATGATAAAGTTGAAAACAGAGCTTTACAGTGAGGTTCTAGATTTTCAAAGCCAAAGCTTTGGAACTGAAACTCTCTCTCAGCTTATGGCAATGAAGTCCAAGTGGGATTTGAAAGGGCCAAACAAGCCAAAAGTTACTGTGATCTTGAACCATTTCAAGAGGAAAACTCTGTGTGCACAAATCAATTCTTTGCTTCATCAAACCCTTCCTTTCCACCATGTTTGGGTGCTTGCATTTGGGAGCCCAAATGAACTCTCTTTGAAAAGAATTGTAGATAGCTATAACAACTCAAAAATTAGCTTCATTAGTTCAAGCTATGACTTCAAGTACTACGGAAGGTTCCAAATGGCCTTGCAAACCGAAGCTGATTTAGTATATATTCTTGACGACGACATGATTCCAGGCCGCAAAATGCTACAGATTTTGTCTCATGTAGCAGGGACGGACAAATACAAGAATGCGGTTTTGGGCAGCATAGGCAGAATTTTGCCATTTCGACAGAAGGATTTCACGTTCCCGAGTTATCGAAAGTTCCATTCCAAGGAGGCAGGGCTTTACTTACCTGATCCTGCTTATGACATCACCGTCAACAAGATTGTGCAGGTCGATTTTCTCTCCAGCTCTTGGTTCTTGTCTGCAGAGCTTGTGAAGACACTTTTCATTGAAACCCCCTTCACCTTTGCAACAGGGGAAGATCTTCATCTAAGGTAACTTTACTTGATTTACATTACTGCTTACTTCATTTCTACAATACTAAAAATCAACTTAGTCAAAACATAATGTTACAAATGAAAGCATTAAACAATTATCAGTGGAGAGAAATAAAGAAATCTTGCACTATTTCACTTCCAAGAAGAGAATCTTATCTTCTCAGCTAACTTTTGCACTCAACTTCTTTTAGCTATACTCTTCAAGTTCGCCTCTGTATGCTGTTTCCACTAATATTTCTTTATTTCATAATTTGTTTCTATTATGTCACATTTCTGATTATAATATATTTATCTTTTAACGCTGAATAATAGAACTTTTCAGATAAAAAATCAGGATATCAGTGCCTTTTCTTTATAAATTAGCACGATCCATAAAAGAAAGTTTCAATCATGAATTTCATGTGGAAATCTTACGTGGACTCAGGGCACTCCAATTAAACTAGTAACAAACTAACACAGTCATGGAATGAAAATTTGTGCAATAAAACTTCATATGAGTGAAGCATTATCAGAATTTCACCTTAATTTGACCTTATCTTTCCCATAAATTCTTGACAGCTAATTGTTGCCCATTCCAAATTATGCAGCTATCAGCTTCAAAAATACAGAAATGCAGGCTCGTTTGTTCTTCCTGTAGACCCAAAAGACAAGGAAACCTGGGGTGACAGTGAACACAGGCTGGCTTATGTGTCCGAGACCACTGTGATTTTTAAGGACATTGTTCAAGTTCGAGATGATCAATGGTGGAAAGCTCTGTCTACTGGTTATATCACACAATGGGCAGCCATGCATCCTCAAAAGATAGATGCTCTATTCTATGCTCATTCTGTCGATGAAGTTAAAGCACTAGCACCACTTCTTGAAAAGTTCAGGTCCACTGTTGGCAAGAAGGCTTATATTGTAGTGTCGGGTGGCAGCTTTTGCCCATGTGAGGATGCTGCAGTTGCTCTTAAATGGCCAAAGTTGGTATGTAAAGAGCGGAGGTTCAAGATATTTGACTTGACTATTGGGGCTCTCTCTGGAATATCGAACTCTGAGGTACCTGTGGTGCAAGCAGTGTATGCTAGTATGAAGGGATTGATCAAAATACACAATCCAAGTGTCGTCATCACGATAGCGGACGTTGATCCTAATGTGAAGAAGGCTTTGAAAATGGCATCAGAGGCTAACGTGAATAGTACAACACTGATTCTTCTACCAAGGCCTTCCATTTCAAAAGTTCTTTGGATGGCTGATCTTCGACCAACAGCGATTCCAAGTAAGAATGCTAAGATACTTCCTTAATTTTCCCCCCTCACTTTCTCCCCTGTCGAACGATGGCATAATAACATTCACGCATATTTCTTTCTCCAGATTGGAACAAGATGCGGATTTCAATCAACATTATCACACAGAACCGTGCCAACTCATTAACAAGGCTTCTCAAATCACTCAAAGATGCATATTACCTAGGGGATGAGATACCAATCAGCTTCAACATGGACAGCAAAGTGGATGAAGAAACCATAAAATTAGTAAGCTCATTTGACTGGCCCCATGGCCCCAAAAGCCTCAGAAGGAGAATAATCCAAGGAGGGCTAATACGAGCAGTCAGTGAGAGTTGGTATCCAGCTTCAGACGACGATTACGGACTCCTGCTCGAAGATGACATCGAAGTCTCTCCATACTACTATCTATGGATCAAATATGCCCTCCTAGCATACCACTACGACCCACAAATCTCCCTACCCGAGCTATCCTCGATATCCCTCTACACACCTCGGCTAGTCGAAGTGGTAAAAGAAAGACCCAAATGGAACGCAACAGAGTTCTTCAAACGGATTCATCCAAACACACCATATCTCCACCAGCTCCCCTGTAGCTGGGGAGCAGTTTTCTTCCCCAAACACTGGAAAGAATTTTACGTATATATGAACTCAAGATTCACAGAAAACGCAAAAGAAAACCCAGTTCAAATCCCAAAATCAAGAACAAACGGCTGGCAAGCATCATGGAAGAAATTCCTAATCGACATGATGTACCTAAGAGGATACGTAAGTCTATACCCTAATTTCCCAAATCAAGCAAGTTTTTCAACAAATCACATGGAACCAGGGGCTCACATAAGTGCAAAAGACAACGTGGTGAAGCACAAAAAGGACGATTTCGAGGTGCCATTAATGAAAGAAAACTTCGTAAATTTGTTACCGAATGGGAAAATGCCGGCGGCTTCGAGGCTGCCGTCGCTGAATCTGTTCAACCAAGCGGTGTCGCTGAAGGGACTGAAATCCGCCGGAGCAAAGCTAGGGCAAGATGTGCTGAAATGCGAAGCGTCGGAGATTGTGGCGGCGGATCATCGGACTGGTTTGCCTTCGCACTGTGCGAAATTCTGAATCGACCAAGATTCGTTTTTGTGTATTAGGGTTTGATGAATGATGGTGACGGTTGGTTTAGAAACGATATAATAAAGGAGCGGTTGATTTTAAGGAGGTGCGATTTGGTTGTATAAAATTGAAGGGTTCTTTATTGGATTCTTGTTATCAATGGCCAAAGGCCAATTCATCAAAATAAAGTTTGAAATTATTTCATGGTTTTTTTTATTTTTTTTGATATTCGTGTCTGTCCAGTCAGTTTGCATGTACCTCGACTAATGTTATGAGACATAACGTCTGACCCTACAACATTTAGATGTCAAGGAAATCCGTAGAAAATTAATTTGTAAGTAAGTGGTCACCATATTAAACTCATCACCTTAAGTATCAAAGGTCCTCTTAGACCACTTGAACCACTCCATGATATTTATTTCATGGTTTATGAGCTTTTTTTTTTGTGCTTTGTATCAATTTCTTTTTTTTTAAAAAATCAAATGAAAACAATTTTGTGTTGCACACAAATGAAATCGGTTGAAATTTATTAGTTGATCTTTTATAATGGACTTTTCAATCTCAATTATAAAAAAGTCAACTTTCATTAAGTTGGTACTCCTATTAAAACATTTTCAACTCTAGGTTTTGATCATTGTACAACTTATAGAATGGGACCAAAATGGTAAATAAGTTGCTTTATTTCTGCTCCATTGGAAGTGTGTCTCTATCTTCTTATTATTATTATTTTTATTAATGAAGGATTTTATTAATTAAAAAATGAAAATGAAATTATAATAACCTTGACTTTCAAGAAAAAGTCAGCTTCGAATGAGTGAAAAAAATAAATTTAAAAAAAAAAAAAATGGATGGTTACGAAGAAGAATAATCTCTCAACTATATTTGGGAAAGAGATGTTCATTTTTCTACATCTGGGATTAGAAGAGTGAGATAGTAAAATCAATTATGCGCCTTTATCCCTAGCTCATTTACTTGTTTTTTCTAAATCTTTTTTTTCTTTTTTACACATTTTATCTTTAGATAATAAGAAGTTGTTGATAAAAATAAGGGAAATTGGGGTCCATAAGTCTAATTTCAAAAAATAATTGGAGATCTAGGTAAATTTTGAAAATATCTGTATCTAATATCAAATATACGTTAATATTCATATAATTTAGGATATTAATATAGTATTTTATATTATTAATACATTATTATGTATCATTAATACAATATTATAGGTTATTAGTATAATATTGTGTATAAATACAATATTATGTATTAATAATACCGTATGATTATATGTTTGACTATGATTGCTAAATTTTTTTTTTTTTTTTTTTTTGCCTAGTATTGTAAATACTTTTTTAATTTGGCATATTCCTAAAAAAAACCCTAAAAATAATCTATTCTAATTAATATTTTCTTTAATAATTAATTATATAGTTTAAACTTAATATATATTTTTCCATGAAAATTTAATTATTTGAAATTATTATATAAAAAACTATTTATAAAAAATGGAAAGAAAAAAAAAACGCTCTGATCCCTACAAAAAATATAGTGATTTCATGGGGATGGAGATGGCTCGGCCTCTCCCTTGGACATCTCTAATTTGTATCAAGAATCATTTATCATAATCTTATTTTTCTATAATTTATTTATTTATTTATATCCATTTTTATTCTCTTCATACTCACTATTTAATCTCATATTGGTCTCTTCACTCAAAACCCAAATAACAATTTTTCATGATCATTATTTTTATCTCAAACATAAATAATTATTCGCTTCCTATTCCATTTGTTATTCTTATTCTTATAATTCTTTTCATAATCATTTTTATTTTTCTTAATTCTAAACTTCAATTAGTTAATCAAAATTTTAAATATACTATGACCTTTAGTTTCAACTTGAACGGCAATAAGTTTTAATAACAATGTTAGATTCTATTTTTCAAGACTTAAGATTCTCGATGATATGAAAGTCATGGTTGATCTAACTATTCAAATTTTAGTATTAGCACAAAGCATATATAGCCAAACTAAGGCCAAAGGAAGCAATAAAAATATATTCCCAAATTTCATGGATATAACAAATGTAAATAGAAAAGGAAATAGAGAAAATTGGAAGAATGAACAAAATTGTCTTTGGCAAAACATGAAAGCCACTAGAACTTTCTTCATCGATGGTCTCTAATTTTGAAAATTTTGAATATCTTTGATGTGTTATGAGGGCTAATGGAGCCATTTCAACCCAATTTTGCATTCTCTTCACCATTTTTACTTTCACTTTGAGGGGAGGGGCTTATTACTTTGTTGGTTGGGAGAGAGAATGCTTGATTTGTATATATATAATGTAAATGTGGTTTAAAGATAGGAGTTTAATTTGGTTGGCCAGGTTCAAAAAATGAAGGGTGGGAAATGAGAGATACATTTTAAGGAATTGAAAGAAAAAAAAAAGTTCCAACAACTTTTAAAAATAGTTATGGTTTTAGCCACATAAATAGAAATTTGTTTGGCAAACTACTAATAAAAACAACTTTTGTGTTCATGTTTTAATAGTTGCTCTCATGAATTGCATCAGTCTATAAACAATATCAATTCCCAACCACTTTTGATCAATTCCCTTAAAAGTTAGAAATATCTATTTGATCTTTAAACTTTTAAAAATGTCGAAAAAGATCTTAAATTGTCTTTAAAAAAAACTTAAATTTTCAATTTTGTATCTTCAACTTTCTAAGTTTTAGAAACTAAATTTGTAAGTTCATATATCAAATAGACACAAACTTTGAAGTTGAGGGTGTTCAATTTCATGTTTAGTAGATTCGTTAATTAAAAAACAAAATATGTTTAGAAATGAAATTAGAAATGTCAAAAAGATACAAATCTTATAAGTTGAAATGACTAAATTTATAATTTAACTTTTAAACTACCATCAGTTAAAGTATCAAGTTCAAGTTTCATTGACAATGAATTACAGAACCTCAAAGGTTCCTATTCCACAACTAAAGAAGGTTAAAATACAAATTTTGTACTTGGATTTTCCCCGCTGTGTGTTCTTATCAGCTATAAACATTCACTTGCTAAGGCAATTCTACTTTGGAGAAGCATCAACCACTTTGGAAGTTGTTTGGTGTTTACTGACCTTTTGATCAATTCCCAACCACTTCTGGATATGTCGAAATACTGTTTCGTCCTTCAAAAGTCCCCGATGAGTCGCTGCAACTCCAACTCTCTCGATTGCTTCGAAACCATCCGCCTTTCACAACAGAAACAAAGAAATATGAAAATGGGGTATATAAGAAACACACGCTCAATAACACCGAACAAGCATTTGATGTGCTCGTCACGAGCATAGACTATACTCAAAAATGAACACTAATGTGTTCCCTCCAAAACCTTAAATAAAAACTCCCTCCTCACCATCCGGTGCCAGAGAAGGAACTCTGGCACGGCGCATATTCGATTGCTTGAGCTTCAATTAGTAGTTTGCAACAATGATATAACCTGAAGTAGTTTGCAACAATGATATAACCTGTTGCTTCTCCTCGACTCTAATGTTGGTCAGTCGTTGAATGTGTGTTGTGTGCAGTGAAAATCGTGCGAGCAACAACAACAGCTCCCCTCGATTTTGGCGGATCGCAACTAATTTCTGTTATTGTGTATGTTTCATGACAGCTGCTCCTCAATATCGATGTTAACCGAGTGTCAAACACGAGATTAAAATTGTGTGCGAGAGAACGGTGTGAGTTCCCTACCATGATGCACCTTTTCCCATCAACTTTCTTCATCTACACCCGCTTCTCGGCTAAAAAAGTGACCAAGGCACTGCTTTTTCTTTTAAATATTGTAGGGTCGACAGTCTGTCCCATGAAATTGTATAGTCGAGGTGCACGTAAGCGGACACTCGTGAATATCCAAAAAAACAAATGGCCATTCTTGTTATTCTGCCATCAACTCCCTTAACTCTAATTAAATAAACACGCGCTCTTTTAGAGAAATTGAAGCGGATAGGCTAATTTCACAAAATAATTACAAAGGTAGTCAAATTTTAAAATATTTACATTCATAATCATTAATACACTTTAATACAGTATTATAAAAACTCATCAATACAATATTATGTATTATAAATACCCATTAATACCGTATTTATATTAATACTCAATGACTATATTTGCAAATTTTTTTAAAATTGACCATATTTGTAATTTTTTTTATAGATTTGACTAATCTCCCAAGTTTCCTTTCTTTTTTAGCAACAAGAAAATAATATTTGATTCTCCGTTACTCATTCTACCTAATTCCCAACAATACATGCTTCCACTAACATATATGACTCCAATGCAGAAAAAAAAAATATATGTATAGATAACTTTTTCAAAGTCTAAATTAAACCTTTTAAAAGTTCATAGACCCGAATGAAAAAGCTTAAGGTTGGAACTACATTGAGATTCAAATTTAAACGAGACAGATAGCTCACCTTGGCTGATTCACTGGGAACTGTACCATCTCCGTCTACATAAGAATACTTAGGCTGGGGAGAAGAAGAAAAAAACAAAGTACTCAAATTAATGTTGCATCCCAGAAACTTGGACAATGACAGTATACCAACTATTCAAATACGCTGAATTTAGTTTCCTGAATGATTTAGAAAAGAAATTGAATCACTCACCAATGTTTTGCAAATTTCAGACAAGTCCTCAATTGGCGATGACTCCGAGCCGTAGCTGCATCATAGTTATTGCATACAATATATGAATTACTAATAAATTAGAAATCGAGGGATTAACATTAGCAAGTTTTTTTTAGAGAAAAAACAATTTCATTGATATATGAACTTTTAGAAAGAAACCCGAAGGAAGGATATTACAACGATTAACAACAATGAGTTGGCATCCTAAATTGTGCAAGGCAATGAGAAAATTGTTATGCCTATTAATTACTACAGCCGCATAAGTCATTCATCTTTTTATGTGTATTCGAGAATCTTTGAGTCAACTTGAATACCACTCGACTAATTTGGACACCCATCTAGCTCTACTACATTAGGTTGCCACAAAATTCATAGAATATTAAATCCTATGAATTGAACTCATTCCCTTTAAACCGTTTATTAATATATCAAACCCTTTATTATATCATTTACCACTACAAGGATATTTCATATCATGTGGCAACTATTTTTTGAGTGAGACATACTTTTTTTTTTGTTAAATTTACATTAAAATTCATTTGTTATTTTTAATTAAAATAAATTATTTATGCTAGAAAATGTTATAACTTTTTAAGAATTAATTGTAAAGTATTTTAATAATGTATATTTTTATTTTTATTTTTATTTTATATTTATAGCTTTTTTATCTATTTCTTAATTTTACAAATAGGTGTATTTATATTTTTAAATTTCTAAAATTTTAAATTTTTTTAATTTGTATTATATATTATATAATTCATTATTTTGAAAAAAAAATTATAAAAAGGAAAATAACAAAAAAATAAGAAATAAGAAACAAGAAATAGTTACCAAACAAATTTTGTTTCTGTTTCTTGATTTTTTGAGAAACAACACATTCTTATTTCTTGTTCTAAAAAATAAGAAACAAGAAACAAGAACTAAGAAACAAAATCGTTACTAAACAAGCCCTAAGGGTCTAAAATGTTGCACTCGAGATTGTACATTTTGATCAAATGAGAAGTAGGCAAACCTAGAGTCAATAAGCTATTGAGTTACATATAACAAAATGAAATTAAATGTAAAAGAATTACATTGATGGAGAATCAAGACAGTCTCTTGAGAAAATGATAAAAAAAAAAAAAGATATGGCATTTTCACTAACAACTAACTGACTAAGTATGATGCAGAGTAATGAAAGAGGTCAAAAGTCCAATTAGAAGAAAAGTCCCCCAAAAATAGACTAAAATAAAAGACCGTTTAGTTCAGTCATGAGCACCATGCAGATAAAGGGGGAAAAAAATTTAACTATATTCAATTGCTTAACATAATGTAGCACACGGTAACCAAACTCAAACTTTAGTTCATAAACATACCACACGTCAAAAGGTGTATCCATTAATGTTCCATAAATATTGTAGAAAGAGATTCCATCTGGAAGTTTCGCGTTATCGAGTACTTGGCGAGTACCGGTAGCCCATTTGAGAATATCTAAGTTAAAGGGCAGAGGAATGATCTTTCTATGAAATTTTATCTGCAAGAATTAGAAATAAAATTAGCTTTCACATTTCGCCAGATGAATCACTAAGATCAAGGCTCCATAATCAATAGATTTTTTGTTTTTGAAAATTAAACTATTTTTTCCTAATTTGTTTATGTTGATTGATATAATTAAATTACTCAACCTATTAGCTGCTTAAGTTTTATGGTTGATTGATGATTTAATATAATTCAACATGATGCTAACAAGAACAATAGCTCAGCAGCATAAGTGTGTACTCATGAACCAAAAAGTTATGGGTTTGAACCCCCGCTACATGTAGTTGAACTCAAAAAATGCAATTCAAAACTATCAGCAATGAATCTAAAGTGTAGTACCTCGTTATTTCTTAATGCTTCTTCAATTAAAGAAATGCTGTCAATTGGGCCATATGACTTCAAATCAACCGAAGTTTTCCCATCAACAGAACTCTTTTGCCAAACTTGGATCTGCGGTTGTGCATGCCATCTGAATCCTAGATTTGTCAGCATCTCATAAATTGAAGGACATTCAACCAACTGCACGTAAGAAATCATTGGTAAACCTAGGACAATTCATGATTATATCATACATTAATAAGTTGTGTCATTGTCACTTCTTTTCTTTGACAATATAAGCAGCTATCATCAAAGAGAGATGAACACATGATTATATCATACATTAATAAGTCGTGTCATTGTCACTTCTTTTCTTTGACAATATAAGCATGCTATCATCAAAGAGAGATGAAGACATTTATTTAAACATGGTTAATAAGATATCCAACCTGTCAATGAATATTTCAAAAATACTCTTCAAGTGGCATTGATGAAAAAAAAAATGGAGAGATTATAGAAAATCCTGGCTAAGAAACATTTTTTATAGGAAAAAAAACATCTTCATTGATAAAGATGAAAATGTTATAGAGGAGGTGGGCAAAGTTCTGACCCTTTTGTAAAATGAGACAAAACACTAAATACAAATTTGGCTCTCTCAAGAAGTTGAACATCCAACTTTAAGTCCTAAAAATGAGAGGAGTTGTACATTCGAAGGATTATCTCATGAATCAGCTGCTCATCCGAGAGAAAGAACTCATATGCCGGAGAATCTCCATCGAAACTGGCAAAAAGGGAGAAGAGAGAGAAGATAAAGACTCATCCCATATGGGCGGTTGATGAGGAATGTGTGAAGACAACCCACGGGTCATCACCAATCAGATCGATGATAGAGTAGGGCGAGTCACCCAAGCTTGGAAGGAGCACTACCCTGCTCAATTCTTAAGTCGAGAGAGGTTATAGAAGAAGAAACTCACCAAAAAGTGTGCTTAGCAGTAATCTCACACGGATCTCCCGAATGCAGATAAATGCAATCTAACATTCAATCAACACCGATGAAAAGAAGAGGCCATCAAGAAACACGCACACAAATTGTTACCTGCTCATCGACGTTAATGGATGTAGTGATACTCATACGACTTTCACCGCACACATGCGGCATTCAACATCCGACCATCACTGGAGCAAAAGAGAAACTACCGAAATCCAAACCCTTCACCCTAAAAAATGAATCAGTCAATGCGAACCGAATCGATTCGATTCAGCATAGATCGAACCAGTGAAAACTAGGGCAAACAGGGGTTTAAAAATCATGTTGTTTTCAAGCTTCTTCGTTCCAAGGCAGCTTTTACCAAGAGAGCTGGATCTGGCAACAAGAGGGATGAAGTAGATTTGAGTCGTCGGGAGGTGCTTGTGCCATCGCAGATAAGCTAGAGTTGAAGAGCATCACTGTCTGTTCTGCGATAGCCCGAGGAGGTCGCAGTCTATTTTGTGATCAAGGTCGCCAAAAAACGACGGTCAAAGAAGATGATGACCTAGACAATCGTAAATCGTCATGAATGCCAAAAAATTCAAAATCCAGCCGTTGTGTGCCTCGCCAGACACCAAAAAAATGGCACTCTGTTTCCAAGTTGGTCAATGGTCAATTAGTTCTACGTATTTCCATCGAAGGTGGAAGATGGAGGAGCATAAGGGGGGCATAAGGGGGCATCACTTAAGGGATGGCTGTAGCGGTATTCCTCTTCCTGCATTGGGGAGGAAACCTTTGTTTAAGAGTTTGTTTGAGTGTTTTAGAGAGAGATATTAGAAAGACTCAGAAGAACAAGTATACCAAAGCTCAAAACTCACAAACGTTCCCATCCTGAAAAGTTTTCAGTTGCTTTAAGGCAAAAACTCTTGAATTTATGATCTTCAAAAAGACAACTATCCAACATCCGATTTCGAGCAACTCTTTTCTGAAGAAGGGATTTCAGAAACCTTGTATACTATGAGAAAAAAAAACACCAGTAAATCGTAGAGTACTGTAAGCATGCATTATGGGGGTGATAGAAGTCAAAGACAACCTATAGTTGGTATGGAAAGAAATTCCAAAATTTGATACGCAAGAGAGTAATATTGGGAAGAATTATGGGGTTTAGCTCATATTTTAATACTTTTACTAGGTCTACCATTTCTACAATCTTTTTTTACTTACAATTCTTTTGTACTAAAACTAATCGAAAAGCCTTCTAGTATCTTTTTTGGTATTTTTCTTTTTGTATTTATCTTAATATATCGAGGATCTCACATCAAAAAGTCAAAGAGAGACCTCAAAGAGACATGGGCAACACTCTCCTCATCAATTGGCTTTGAGATTGAAGTTGACTATATATTTATCTAATGAAAAAAAAATGTTTCTTATCATTATTATGACAGAATTTTTTTAAGAAAAAAATGTAACGTGTATGTTATCATTCTAACCATATGGCAAATATGATACATGACCTTTGACAGTAATAGTTCCCAATTTAGGTGTAACTAAACCACCTGGACACTGATAAGAGGAAAGTTACCAGCTGGTGAAATGTCCATCTAGATACAAAAAGTTGGCTTTCAAAGCCTTCAACAAATTGCAATCCCGTCAACAGACAATCATTGACGCAACCTGGTGCACCTGTTGATCATTTGTACAATGAATATCAAAGCCAGCACCACAACAATCTTTCAGAATAACAGAAGGGAAGAGGCAGATAACAACTATTATTAATGTCCAATAAAAAGATATACGCCAAAATGAGTAGTACTCCAGGGGCATCGTGTATCACATAGTAACCAGTTGGTTACGGGTTCGAGTCCCAAATGTTGTTGAGTTCAAAAAAAAAAGAGATATACACCATATAGCTTATCTTTATCTCTAAGTCATACAATGTCATAGCCCCCCATTTATGATTGTTCAGAAGGAGATGCCTTAAATAGCTCCCCAATTAGGATTGTGATAGGGTTGGGTCTTAGTAGAAATAGGAATAATATAAAGGTATGTTAGCAATTACTTGGGGAGTAAGTTAGGGTATTTTATTATAAATAGAGAGGGTTAGAGAGGATTTAGGCATCCAATTATTGAGTGATTATTAAGTGAATTATTGTAGGGCTCATAGAGAGTATTCTCTTGAGAGGGGAGGTTCCA
>JBBMKA010000005.1:2494708-2522839 GCA_037833695.1 Sechiopsis laciniata
CAACCCATAAAAATTTCATGATTTTGAACCCAACCCAACCCAAAAATATATTTAACCCAACCCAACCCGTCAAATTGGGTTGGGTTGGTTCGGGTTGTCGGGTTTTTGTTCACCCCTAGTAGCTCCATTATCACTCATCATTTGAATGGGAGGTTAGTCATCTCTTCCCAATCACTAAAAACTCTTGTTATCTCATATACCTTCACACATGTCTTGAGCAAGTGCTCTAAATTCAACTTCAACACTACTTTTAGCAATCACAAATTGTTTTTTCTTCTCCGTGTGACAAGATTACATCATATGAATGAACAATAACCTAAGGTAGATTTTTTATTTGTAATATCACTTATTCAAGTTCTTTTGAACAAATTTTTTCTTCTAAGAGTCATTTTTAGATATCGGAGGATTTTGTTTATTTTGCTTTCATATTTTCTTTATTAGGACAATGCATAAATTCACTTACCATTCTAGCAAATGTAATATCTGGAGGGGTATAAGAAATATCACCCCAAACCTATAAGGTTGCTCTCAATCTTGAGCCAAGGTTTCCTTCGAGGATCATAAGAAAAGTTGTGTAACCTCCTCACTTAGAAAATATTTGAGATTTTCTAGATTCTTGATTTCTAATTTTTTTAGCCAAGTGTTTCTTCAACTTTTATAACTCTTCATCATCATTTCTAGAAAGTATAATGTCATCAACCTATACTCTTAGTAGAGCAAGGTAGTTTTCAAACTTTTGTTTGACAAATAATGTATGCTTTGACTATCATTGTGAATATTTAAGGTTAAGAACAAAACTTGTAAATCTGCAAAATTAGGCATAAGGATATTGCTTAGCATTGTAGAATAATTTTTCTTTTTAAGTTTGCATACATCCATTGACTTGAAATTCTCATCAATATCCGGGAAGAGTATTCATGTTTACCTTTTCTTCTAGATCTCCAATTAGAAATGCAATTTTACATCCATCCTTAGGTTAGGCATCAGGAGACCAGAGCAAAGTTTAACACTGACAATCGTCTTCTTCGATTTCAAATCCTAAAAAACACCTACATCGGATAGAAATTACAAATTTGAGATCATGAGTCAATTTACTTATTAAAATGTAAGTTACAATCAGTGTTTTAATAAGATCTTAAGGCACACGTCTACACACAAAGGTGTGTGGTACAACCATGGGGCTTCTTATGAAAAAGGCATAGTGCGCACAATAAAGCGTGCACTTAATGCTCCTTTTTTAATATTTTGTTTTGCTTCCCAAAAAAGGAGTTGTATATCGTAGTTTTTTTAATCATTTTTTATTTTATAAATGATAAGTTAAAACACAAGTAGGTTTCAAAAAAAAAAAAGTTAAAACACAAGTAAAAAGTTAAGGTCAGGTTTGATAACCATTTTGTTGTAAGTATTTGGTTTTTGAAATTTAAACTTACAACAAACAGCATATCATATGTTTTTCTCTACATAGATATCTACATCTTAACTATATTTGTAGAAAGCAAACAAAAAATTGGAAAAAAAAAGTAGCTTCCAAAAGTTTAATTTTGTTTTTGAAATTTGGTTAAGATTCACCTACTTTCGTAAGAAAAGTTAGATACATCGTAGGAAAGAGGAAGCACGTTGTAAGAAATATGAGTAAAAATAAACTTAAATTTCAAAAACCAAAAATAAAAAACCAAATGGTTTTCAAACGGGTCTAAAAAATCTCTTTTTCCAACCTTAAGGCTTCTCTCGCAAGTTTGACGTTCACAAACCAAACCTACGCATGTCATTTCCTCTCCACACAGAACTAACAAAGCAAATATGAAAATATGTTCGACTGAAGAAACCTAATGATACCAACCCATTCATTTGTGGTTTTTGTTAAAAAATAACCGAAGAAAGAGTTTACTGAATTAAGCAACATCTTATCAGAGATTTTCAAAATCCAGTTGTGTGTAAAAAATGTGTAAAGACCCAAATTTTCCAAACGAGCTAAAATAATAGAATTTTTTACATGTATGTAAAACCAGGTTAAAATCAACCCAACAGTGTGAATGACTTTTAAATCATAAAAGCAAGTAAACTTAATTTAATAAATCGTTAAAAGAGATTCCGAAAACCTTCAAACATTGAATACAGTATATCAAAAGTACTTAAACAGTTATGCTAGAATAAAACTCTAGACGCTAATGCAAGAGTTCTCATAGTCAACGTTAACAGCCTAGTCCAAATACTTGTATGGAAAATCCACATAGATAGGGGCAAGTTTTAACACTCAGTAAGGATCCTTGCTCGGGGTACAACATGTATACAGTCACTAGAGCATATCAAGTAATACAATATAAGCCATAAGATTTTGTCGAGGGGTTCGCAGACCCATGCTCCAGTGAGCTGTCTAATGGTCAATGCCAAAAGACCAAAATACTCTCCAGATCAGTAACCCCTATCTGGCGCCCGTGTTTGGGTCACGTGCTTCCTAAACACCACCTTGTGCTGTCAAATTATAAGGTCTCCTATGGAACAACATACAAGTTCCCTATGAAACAACAAACATCTCTCGGGTCTCCTTTGGGACACTGGATCAACTTGTCCCAATGGGACGGGCAATGTCAGACTAGTTCACCATGGAACATCCTGGTCTGACATGCAGCAACAAACAACAACAAGAAATACTAGGCTAGTTCACAAGAAACAGCATGGCCAAACATGCATAAACGTAACCAAGCCATGTACTCCCTAGTTTATATATTTTCTAGTCAAACACTTTTATATCTGATATTTCAATAATGCTCAAATTTAATTCTTATGATAATAAAATTGTTAATTATATAACGGAATGTTGACTAAGATGATGAATAAACTATTTTAAATTACGATATAATGATGAAATGGTTATTTTAGTCATGACTTATAATTAAATTTTAATCTTTTAAAAATAAGTATAACAGTAAATTCAAAAGACCACTAGGATTAAAATGAAGTAGAGAAATATTTAAATGTTGTCATCAACATGGTAAAATTTTAGCCACCTTCTTTATTTTTAATTTTGAGGAATAATCCTTTAAAAGAAAAAAAGTGTTTAAAATTTTGCTACATTGATGGCTGCATGCTGCCCATTTAAATATTTTTCAATAGTATTATTGAAATATTTGAGATAAAAATGTTGAATTTTAAAATATATAGAGTAAATAGAAACTACACCTAACCACTAAAAATGTAATTTTTCCAAAGTAATTTGGTATTAAAGGCCATTGTATTTATGTTTGTTGATGCCGTAATTTGATCTTTGAAATCAACGATGAATTTTTATTGTATAGGGACGAATTAACCTATAAAATAAAGAGAGTCTGGACACCAGTGTGGTGCCTTTGATGCTTAAGTCAGTCGAGATTGAAAGAGGTGAGTAGGTAAGTCAAGTTTAGGGTTCTAGAATAGCTTACTTGATAATGAATTGACTTGCATATATAGGGAGCAGGTAGGTGATCACATTTGGTAATGATAAATCCTAATTGATGGAAATATTCTTCCTTTTAGGTGAATATTTCTATTTTAGGAAAATGTTTCTTCTTGGGCCGAGCCCCAAATTGGTCTAACTGTAGATAAGGAAAAATAATGAACATGGGCGAAAATGGTGCGTGAATCGAAGCCCAAACGGGCAAGATATTCCTTAAAACAAAGATTGGGCTGAATCGGGTCGACCCGACCCACCAAAGGTGGCTAGGTGGGCGCGCGCATGCTAAAGTGGCCTGGCAAGCCTGTGTGGCCCGCGCTTGGGCGGTCTTGGTGGCCTCGGCTAGGTGTCCTGGTGGGCCTATGTGGCCCGCGCCTGGGCAGCCTCGGTGGCCTCGCCTGCGCAGTCTGTCGGGCCTATATGGCCCGCGTCTGGACGCCCTGCATGGCCTCGCCCGAGCGACTCGGTGAGCTTGGCGTCGACTTCTTTGGGTCTTACTCTACTGGGCTAGTCTACTCTTTAGACGTTCTTTCACAGGTCCGACTCCACTCTGAGTACCCAATTTTTTGGGCCTAATTTTGCCCATAACAGTTGCTTTCACTTTTAGACTTCAACTTCTCGATGTAATGTTGAGTCTAAGAGTGTTCTTAGGTTTTCTAGATTCTTGGTGACCAGGTGACTTCGGTGTTCTAAAGGCGACCTGGTGTCCTCGTGATCTCTCAACTCTTTCTAACTCCTATAAATGCCTTTCATTTTTTCCATTCTCCATCCAAATCCTCCCATTTTCTCCTCTTTCAGGTGAGCTTCTTGGTTTTTTCTAAAGTTTTAAACTTGCCACTTCCTTTTGTTTCCTAAATTAACCATATTTTAACGTCTTTTATCTTCAATTTCATGCTAACTTTCAAAACGGGTTTTTCTCGCAATTTCTCATTTCGCTTATAGTTGTCCCTTAATTTTTCGTAGTAGTTGACCTATGGATTCTTGTTATGACAATGAAGTCGAGATCCGGGCTGAGTCATCGAGGGTTACTCATTCTCAGAGGCTTTGTCGTCGGGTGGCGATTAGTGGTTCGGGGCTTGTTCGGGATGATGCTTCATAGCTGACCGAGCATGACTTAGGCGAAATAAGAAGAAAATATAATACTCCTTCTTTTGTTTTGACTCGACTTCCTGTTGAAGGAGAGGTTCCCAAAAGTCCCCCGGCTGTGTGGGTAACTGTCTATGTCGTTATGTTAGAGAGGGGGTTCCGTCTTCCTATTACCCCTATTGTTCAAGAGCTGCTAGTGACCATAGGATTAACCCTTGGCCAACTTTGCCCCAATACATGGAACATATTTTTTGGGTGTCTTTGCTTATGGGATATTCTGGGCATGGAGGGATCCTTTAGTGTTTCCGACTTCCTTTCTATTTATGCTATAAATGGGTCTAGAAGTGTTTTTCGGTCACGTTACTTCTCTGCTCGCCTTCGACCCTACTAAAGGCCCTTTTGAGCCACAAGGCCTGGAGGGATACTTGGTTTATGTGGGGGGTGCTTGGTTGGTTCCCTGTCCTAGCGTCTGCTACACCGTTCCCACTAACTATATGAAAAATGGTAATTTAGGTTTATAGAATCACACAGTAGTCTTTTTCCCATCTTTTTCATATATATGCACATGTCTTTACCACACGGTTCTACCTTTGCAGAGGACGTGTATGTTGAACCTCGCTCTGAGATATATGATTTTTTTAGATGGTGTTCAGAATTAGACGACAGAACAAAGAGCAGTTTGTAATACGTCACCGAGGAATCTTTATCTCGGCACAACCTTCTTCTGGGTGAGTTAGCCTTTTTTTATTTTTATTTTTCATTCAGGGACCGTCTTAATGCTGTCACCGTTGTCCTTATGATGCAGACATGAGCCTCTTTCCTGATCCTTCTTTGAGTGCTGTCGATTTTGGGAGTCTTGATGTTACTGATTTTGACATCACAAGGCTGGACGCTATCGTCTTTACTGTGGATTTGGATTCAATGCTCTCTGACGAAGCTGAAGACATGACTGATACTCCTAGGGCCCTGATCCTTCTTCGAAGTGAGGTGACTGCTGATCGCCCGTCTCAAAGGGCCCGTCTGAATCCTCCCTTGCCAATCGTGATATCATCTGGTGAAGGACCTTGCTCGAATGTTCTTAACCCTCCTTATCACAGTACTCCCAACTCTGTGGACTCACGCTTTCGACGAATGGACTGGATTTTGGGAGGGTGTTCCTATTCAATATCAGGAAGCGGCGGCACGTAACCTCGACGAAGGATTTCGACATGCCTATCAGGTAACTGAGTTGCCTTTACTTTCCTTTCTCCATAAGGTTTACTAACGTTATTTGGTTTTTGTCGCAGTCTTATATGTACTTCACTCCCCCCGAGTGAGGTCCATCAGCTCGCTGCTGATCTATCCTATATGCGTACTGCTTATAGCGTGAGGGCCGACTCTACTCGATTGCAGGTAGAGCTGGAACAGTTAACTGAGGCTTATCAGACCTCGAAAGATACTTTGCGGGCTTTTTGGGTCACCTTAGAAGGGGTTCAGGCGTCTCTCCTATCCAACCAAAGAAAGCTTGATGAGGAAATGGCTACATCTGCACGTTTAACTCAGAAGTTGTCGGTGGCTCAGGGGAACTGACTGATACTAACTTTCTGTTTGAGGCTTCCCATTCGACTCTACTTTCCTGAAGGAAGAGAATAAGGCGATGCGATGTGGTGTGATATGGACCATAAAAAAGTACCTGGTGGCATACCCGGAGTTACCTCTAAATAATTTCTTTCTTGGCATCAAGTCTTACATTGCCCAGCTCGAGGCGGAGTATCAGGTTCTACCCTCATTTTGTACTGTTGTACTTACTTCTTTGAGTGGCGAGTGTTCTCCTATACACGTTCCTAATTATGATGATCTTTTCTTCCAGGGAGTTTCAGAGAGCACTCAGCCTTTAGAAAGTGTCAAACGTCTGACCCCGACCCTGGTTCGGCTTGGTTCTAGAGGCTCCAGCTCAGTTGTGCTTGCTTTAGAAAATCAGAGTTTTTAAGGAAGTTGATATCTAGGGCGGTCCAGGTGTTGTTGTGGGCATGTGGAGTTGAGATCTTCGGAGTGACTATCTTCTAGATGTTTATATTGTTGTTGTGTTTTCAACTTTTTTGTATTGTTGCTTTCTTGTGTACTTCTTTGGTTCGTCTATGACTATGTTTGTATTTTGGTGTGCACTTATTTATCAATAAAAATATATGTCTTTGCCTAAGTCAATTTCTTTTACGTTCTTCTACTCTTCTCGTGTCTATTTATTTCTTCGAAGTTGGTTAGTTGTAACTTAGATTGCTTCGTTGTTTCAAAAGAGTTTTGGTGACTAGAGTGCCATTTAGGTGACCTGGGTTGCTTGTTATTGACTTGTTTCTATTGTTGATTTTGGTTAGCTTGGTTGGCCTTACCTTTCTAGTTGAACTTGGATAGCTATTTTGGCCTTATCCATCTAGGTAGCCTAGTTGGTCTTACCTTCTTAATTGAACTTGGATAGCCACTTTAGCTTTATCCATCTAGGTAGCCTAGTTGGCCTTACCTTCCTGGTTGAATTTGGGTAGCCATTTTGGCCTTATCCACTTAGGTAGCCTAGTTGGCCTTACCTTCCTATTTGAACTTGGATAGCCACTTTGGCCTTATCCACTTAGGTAGCCTAGTTAGCCATACCTTCCTAGTTGAAGTTGGATGCCACTTTGGTCCTATCCACCTAGTTGCCCTCATTCAAGACAATTATGCTTAAATATACAAAGTAGAAGTAGAAATGACTTGAATTGTATTAAAAATAAATATGTTGAATTAATCTGGGAACATTTTATGAATGAAACAATGAAACAAAAGTAATAAAACCTATTAACTATTCTAAAGAATTGAAATAACGATTGCAGTCTAAGTCGACTGTCCAGGTCTGCTCTGCTACTGGTAGTATTTCTTGAGATGGTCAGCATGCTAGGGATGTAGTACTGCAGCACCATCTAACGCTTGGAGGTAGTAGGTGCCTTGGTGCAGAATTTTTATAATCAGATACGACCCTTCCCAATTTGGACCCATTGAACCATCACTGGGGGTTTTTTGTATTTGGCATGACCTTTCTTAGCACCAAGTCACCTTCTTTGAAGTGTCTGATCTTCACTTTTGAGTTGTAGTACCTGGCGACCTAGTTTTTGTACTCAACTTTGTAGACCCTAGCTGCTTCTCTTCATTCTTCTAGCAAGTTAAGGCTGAGTTACAACTCTTGATCGTTCTGACTTGGGTTGTAGAATTCTGTTCGAGGTGAAAGGATGCCAATCTCGGCTGGGATTACAGCTTTAGCCCTATAGGTGAGAGAGAATGGTGTTTCGTCTGTTGATGTTCTAGGCGTTGTTCGGTATGCCCACAAGACTCCTGGGAGCTCGTCCACCCATGCCTCTTTTGAGGGCTTCTAGGTTGGTCTTTAGGTTCTTCTGAATGATCTTGTTGACCGCTTCTACCTGCCCATTTGGTTGAGGGTGTGCTGGCGATGAGTAGTGGTGACTTATATTCAGTTCTTGGCAAAACCTTCGAAATGCTGCATTGTCAAACTACTTTCCATTATCGGTTATAAGAGTTTGAGGTATTTCAAACCTGCAGATGATTCATCTCCAAATTAAGTTGGTGATTTTCTTCTCGATGGTGGTGGCTAGTGCTTCTATTTCTGCCCACTTGGTGAAGTAGTCCACAGGCACTACAACAAACTTGACTTGGCCTTTAGATTGTGGTAGTGGTCCAATTAAATCAATTCCCCATTAAGCGAAGGGCTATGGCTCGACCATGTTGGTAAAATTCTCGGGTGGTTGGTGCGTGAAAGTAGCAAAACGCTGACACTTATTGCATGCTCGTGTGAACTATCTCACATCTTCTACTAATGTTGGCTAGAAGTAACCTTGTCGATTTATTTTTCTAGCTAAGGATCGGTCCCCAGAATGGTTCCTGCACACCCCTTCATGCACTACTCTCATGACATACTCTGACTCTTAGGGATTGAGACATCGAAGTAGGGGTAGGGAGTACCCTCGCTTGTACAGAGTTCCTCTCTCTATTAGGTACCTGGTCACCCTATAGCGTAACTTTTGAGCCTCCTTTCTTTCTTCCGGTGTCGTTCCTCTTGTCAAGTAGTCGACAATAGGAGTCATCCATGTTGGTTGACTTGCACCCGAGATGGTGATGATGTTGTGTATTTTCTCAACATTTATACTTGGCTTAGTCAGAATCTCTACTAGGACGGAACGAGTTACCTTAGTTTTGTATGATGTAGTTATCTTGGCTAAAGACTCAACATTGACATTTTGGCACTTCAGGACTTGTTGAAACTTTACTTTAACAAATGACCTGATCAACTCCTTTACCCTATGCAGGTATGTAACCATCCTTTTTTTTTTTAGCTTGGTAGGCAGCAGAGATTTGGTTGACTATGAGCTGCGAGTCGCTTCGGACATGTAGGTGGTTTGCCCCAACTGTAATGGCAACTTGGAGTCCTACAATTATTAATTCATATTCAGCTTCATTGTAGAGATTCAGAATGTGAACCAAAGAGCATACTCAAAGCGGTCTCCCTCGGGTGACTCTAATAAAAGATCTACTCTGCATCTTTTCTTGTTTGATGAGCCATCTACGTACAAGTTCCAAACCTTGGGTTCGACGTTGCAGATCTCTTCAGTGATCTCCGATGTTAACTTAACTATAAAGTCTGCTACTGCCTGTCATTTGACAGAGGGTCTAGCCTTGTTGTGTATATCATGCTCACTCCGCTCTATCGCCCATTTCAGCAACCGACCAGATGCTTCTGGCTTTTATAGTACCTGTCTTAAAGGGAGGTTTGTCAACACGTTAACCTTATGTGCCTGGAAATAGGGTCGTAGTTGTCTCGCTGAAGTGACTAATGCCAGTGCCAGCTTCTCCATCTGAGGGTACCGGGTCTCGACGTCCAACATTACTTTACTGGTGTAGTAGATAGGTAACTGACGCCCATTGTTATCTCTAATTAGTACCGAGCTCACCGCCGTGTCATTCGTCAGTCTATTCAAAGCACTTTGAAGAAGGTTAGGCGCATGTCTGTTGCTCGGCTTATGAACCGGTTCAAGGTTGCTAGTTTTCCATTTAAGCCCTACAACTGCTTTAGTGTTCGAGGCGGTGTTAATTCCATTATCGCCCAAATTTTATCTGGATTGGCTTCTATTCCTCGTTGGTGCACCATAAAACCTAGGAATTTTCTCGATCTGACACCAAAGGCACATTTGTTTGGGTCGAGCTTCATTCGGTACTACCTAAGGGTTTCGAACGCTTGAGACAGGTCACTTTCGTAGTTTCCTACATTCATGCTTTTTACTAACATGTTGTCTACATACACTTCCATATTCTTTCCGATGAGGTGAGCAAACATCCTGTTGATTAGCCTCTGGTAGGTTGCTCCTACATTTTTCAAACCAAAAGGCATCACATTATAACGGTATAAACCTCTGCTTGATATGAATGAGGTCTTTTCTTGGTCAGCTGGGTGCATTCGTATCTGGTTGTACCTTGAATAAGCGTCCATGAATCATAAAGTCTTGCGACCTGATGTCACATCTACTAACTTGTCTATGCGAGGCAACGAGAAACTGTCTTTGGGGCATGCTTTATTCATATTCGTAAAATCGATGCAAGTTCTCCACTTACCATTGGGCTTCTTTACCAATACTACATTGGATAACCACTCAGGATAATGTACTTCTCTGATGAATGTGTTTGCAATAACTCATTAACCTGTTCAGCAATTACTTTGTTCCTGGCATAGTTGAATGCTCGTCGCTTCTGTCTTACTAGTTTTCAATCTCTATCAATATTCAGTCGATGGGCCATCACTTTTGGGTCAACTTCAGACATGTCTTCTGTTGTCCAAGCAAATACATCAGCATTCTGTCTGAGGAAAGACACCAGTTTAGCCCGCTGAGCTACGTCTAAGCTTGTTCTGATCTTAACTTCTTGACCTTCGTTCAGCAAGGTTATTGTTTCTAGCCGCTCAGCCGGCTCTCCTCTACTTAACTCAGAATCTTTAACAGGGTTGTTGAGCTCTATCTCTACCTCAAGTGCTTCGGCCTTCTCAGGTGCCGCACCTGGTTGGATGGATGTGGCCTATCCTGGTGCTGAAACATCTTCTGAAGAGGTGGTGACCATCCTTACTTCTAATGTGCTGGGTATGCTTCTCAAAGCAGTGTGATAGCATTCCCAGAAAATTTGTTGTTCACCACTAACCTTGCCCATCCCTGTGAGGATTGGAAACTTCATTATCCAATGGTATGTAGACGGGATATGACCAACGAGATCACTAGGGCATCATTGTGGGGCTGGTGTACCTGCTTTGTGTCCTCATTCAAAAAATTGATTTCGTCGTCCGTTGCGGCCATTATTTTTACTTCTTCACATCCAGGCATTTCACGAGCTTGCCTCACATTTACTTTCATTTTCTGTTGGAGTTGCCCCTTGCAGATCTACCCATGATGGTTCAGATTTTCTAGGGAGATTGTGAGTTTCTATTGTCTTGCCTTTTGCTAGGGTGCTTAGGTGACTTCTGTCTTTCGCCCACATACTCTTTCAGATGTCCATTTTGGATCAGGGCTTCTATGGCCTCCTTTAAATCGTAGCATTCAGGTGTAGTATGTCTGTGATCTCGATGAAACAAACAGTATTTCTCCTTGTTTCTTGTATGCTACCCCAACTTCATCTTGTTGGGCCACCTAAGAGTTTCCTTATCTTTGATTTCCATCATTATTTGCTCCAATGGGACCACAGTGGGTGTGTATTTTTTGAACTTGCTAGGCGGCAATCCCTAGCAGCCTGATTTATCTCGATTTTCTGACCTATCACTCAACTGTCTTTTTCAAGATTCCGTTCACTCTTGTTTATGTCGATCGACGCGCCTTTCCCATCCGATGTGGGCGCGCTTCTCTTTAGGGGTTTTTTGGGATTTTAGCAACTCGCCTGCGCTCATGTATTTCTGAGCCTTTGTCAGCACTTCCACGTAAGTGGCGGGCTTCTTCTTTCCTAGCAACCACAGAAACTCTTCATCCTTTAACTCGGCGACGATTGCTATTAATGCTACCCCATTGGTGTACCCTTCGATTTGCAATTCTTCGTTGTTAAACTGTGCAACATACTCTCGAAGCGTCTTGTAGCTACCTTGTTTAACTGTAAGCTGGTGCGTGACCAGCTTCTTCTAGTCGTGACCTCCTAAGGACTAGGCAATCAAGGTTCTTGCCAATTCTCTGAAGGAAGCAATGGATTTCCATTTCAATTGCCTAAATCATCTGTGCGAGGCTCTAGTGAGAGTGAAGGAGAATGATTTACATTTGATGGCATCCTGGACTCCATAGAGTTCCATCCACGACCGGAATGTATCTAGGTGTTCCACCAGATCTTTCGAACCATCGTACACTTTCATCGTGGGTAGCTTAAACTTGGTTGGTACCTCTTCTACCATTATTTCATCAATAAAGGGTGGGTCTACCTAGTCCACAAGGCTGTCCAAGTCGAGTCCATCCTGATCTTAAGCCTTCTTCATGTCCCCTAGTTGGTCCTGGATGTTTTTTAACTTAACCTTTCAAGGCTGGCTTTTCGCTTCATCTGTTAGCGTCCTTCGCTGAAGGTTAATTAGCTCTCTTAAATTGGATCCCATGTCAGTTCTGCTACTTCTTACTTCTATCAGTCTAGTCTCTCTTCTTGATCTTGACATACTCAGTGTATCACGAGAGTACCTGTTGCGGTATCAGTCTAGTTTCTCGTCTGGGATCGAGACTCCTCCACTTCAGAGGTGACTCGAGAGTATTCCATGGGTTCTCTACGTCGATCATTCCTTCTGAGGGTTAATCTCTCAGTAGGTCTCACTTTGACACTTGTGGTCCTAGTCGACCTATAAGTCACAGGCGCCTTCCCTTTCGCTAGATCTCGGTGGAGAGGCGTAGCGTCGGGCTCCTTCGTAGTGCTTGCATGGTACAGTCTGTTTGATTGTCTACTCGTCCCGGAATGATCCTTTCTTGGGGGTTGTGTCTTTCGAGCTCTTTCTAACTTTGCCATTGGCTCCACTCTGGCAAGTGGCTGTGCCGTTGACAGAGCTCGCCTATGATGCTTGGTGACTGCTGGAGTGGTTGGGGGCGGTGTTTGGAATAACTCAGTTAGTCGATCGATTGTCTCTGACATGTCTTGTACCCTCGTTTCCAACGTGGCTACTTTTGGATCCGACGAACACTCCTCATTGGCGGTTGGCTCGACTCTTCCTTCTCTTAGGTTGTGATCGACCTTGCCTCCATCTCGAGCTGCTATCCACCTAAGGGCCTGTTCACTATTAGAATCACCCTCCTAACCTCGGTTATTAGGACTTGAACTCATCTTTAGACATTGAAGTGCGGTATTAGCAACTTGTTTCTAGTAAAGCACCAACTCGTCCCCACAGACGGCGCCAACTATTGATGCCAAAATTTGGTCTTCGAAATCAACGGTGAATTTTTATTGTATAGGGATGAATTAACCTGCAAAATAAAGAGAGACTGGACACCGGTGTGGTGTGAACCATCAGCCTCAGATGCCTAAGTCAGTCGAGAGTGAAAGAGGTGAGTCAAGTTTAGGGTTTCAGAATAGCTTACTTGATAATCAATAGACTTGCATATATATATATATAGGGAGCTGGTAGATGACCACATTTGGTAAAGATAAATCCTAATTGATGGAAATATTCTCCCTTTAGGTGAATATTTCTATTTTAGGAAAATATTTCTTCTTAGGCCAAGCCCTAAATAGGGTCTAACCGTAGATAAGGAAAAATAATGAACATAGGAAAAAACGGCATGTGAATTGGAGCTCAAACAAGCAAGATACGCCTTAAAAAGAAGATTGGGCTGAATTGGGTCGAACCGGGTCTACCCAACCTGGCCGGGTCAGCAGCAGACTCGACCCACTAGAGGTGGCCAGGTGAGCGTGCGCGCTAAGGCGGCTTGGCGGGCCTGTGTGGCCCGCGCTTGGGCAGCTTTGGTGGCCTCACCTAGGTGGCCTGGCGAGCTAGTGTCGCCCGTTCCTGGGCAGCCTCGGTGGCCTTACTTGGGCGGCCTAACGGGCCTGTATGGCCCGCACCTAGGCGGCTTGCGTGGCCCGCCCGAGCGACTCAGTGGGCTTAGTGTCGACTTCTTTGGGCTTTACTCTGCTAAACCGGTCTACTTTTTAGACCTTCTTTCGCAGGCTCGACTCCACTTTGAGTAACCCAATTTCTTGGGCCTAATTTTGCCCACAACAATGTTGATAACTAAATTTAAGCTTAATCGAAAGATAGACACTAAAAGGAAACATTTTAAAATTGAGTGATGAAAATAGATTAAAATCCAAAAGTTCTATGACCCTAACAAAGACACTACCAAGTACACCACAACTTACATAAAATTAAAAAGTACCAAGATCTAGTTTAGAAAACAAAATAGTTTAGGACCCATTTGATAACAATTTCCTTTTTTGTTTTTTGTTTCTAGTTTTTCATTTTTTATTTTTAGTTTTTTGTTTAAAAAAATAAAAACCATAGTTATTTGATAACTTAAATAGTTTTATATTTTTAAAAATTAAAAACCAAAAACATGTTTGATAACTGTTTTTTGTTTTCAAACATCACCTTTTATTTTGGTTTTTTTAATTTTCTACTATTTATACACGATTTTTTCATACTCTTTTAAAAATGAAAACAAAAACATGTTTTTAAAAGCTACTTTTTTTGTTTTTTTTGTTTTTAGAATTCTTTTAACATTCTAAAAATATTTTTAAAATTTTAAAAACAAAAAATAAAATTGGTTATCAAACAAACCTGTTTTTAAAAATTAAAAACAAAAAATAAAATGGTTACGGGCCTTAGAAAAAGTACACCACAACTCTTATGTAATAAAGAAAAAAGTACTTCAAAGAAAACCAAAAAAGTATCATGATGTAGCTTAGAAAACAAAATAATCCTCGCCCAACAAAGGAGAATCTCCTCTTTCAAAATATATATCACTGCCCCTCAACTAAAAATTTCATTTGATTTTTCAGAACAAGGAACGAGAAAGGCTCTTTGTCTCGGTCACACCTTCTACTAGTCGCACAAAGGATTATATATATATGTGTATATATATATATATAACAAAAGAAAACTCAAATCTTACCTAAAAAGAAAAGCCAATAGGCCTCAAGTAACAAATGTCAAGTCTTCCACAAAAACAAACATCAAATGAATAGGATAAAACTTATAATTAAGGAAGGTGTGACAAGCGCCAAATATTGTTGGATTTTACAAAGCTAGAAGTCCTTCTAGGATCCTTGCAAAAACTCACAATAAAGGCTAACTTAGATCACACTTAAAATCTAAAATGGTTACTTTTAGATCCTAAGACAACTCACTTTAGAATTAGTTTGATCAAGGCTAATCTAATGAATTGATTTAACTTCAAATCTAAAGTAAGATTTGAAAGAAATGAAACACCAAATGGGGTTCAAGAAAATATAAGTTTTTCAATACATAAATCTGTCGAAAATGAAGCATTACAAGCCTTTTTAAAGGTCTAAAGGCCGTGCATGATTTGGAATACCAAAGGATTCAAAAAGCTATTAAATGCATTTTATAGAAAATAAGACCTTGAAAGCCAAAATTCAATTCCACATTAATTGAGAGGCTTAAATTCTAGACAAAAGAGTAGATAAGCTTTAAATATACTCAACTAACTCTTCTAGAAGGTCACTTGCAATTATGAGCATGGTTGGCAAGTTTTGAAATAAAAAAGTTAAAAAATATAAAATCTGGAAATTCCTTTATTTAAACTTCTGCCATGTTGTCATTTTCCAATAAATGATATTCTCATGCTATCTTCATTTCAATCTCTTCTTCACTTGTTGTGCTAATGTTGTAAATAAATTATGGCTAAAAAAGCTTTGTCTCTTCTTTTGCATTTAAAGCTTTTGAAGATGTAATATATATGCCTATTGAATCTTCTTTGCCTTACTCCTTGTAATAGGTCTTTCAGGTACATGCAAAAGATCGATTGTTTGATTCGTATCATCCCCCCTTTCTTTAAAAGGATTTGTCCTCAAATCAAGATCTTCATTTCCTACATCAAAAGGAGTCAAGTCAGCCACATTAAAAGTAGAACTTACATTGTATTCACCTCGAAGATCTAGCTTGTATGTATTATCAGTAATTCGTTCAAGTACTTGAAAAGGACCATCTCCCCTTGGTTGTAATTTAAACTTCCTTTGATTCGGAAACCTTTCTTTTCGTAGATGAACCCAAACTCAATCACCTTGTTTAAAAATCAATTGCTTTCTCCCATGATTCTTGCGTGTGATTAACTTTTGATTTTTCTTTAAAATCCTTTCTTTGATTTTTTTTGTGCATTTCCTTTACGTATTCGGCTTTCGAAGATGTTGCATCACTAGTAAACATATTAGGTGGCAATGGTGATGAATCTAGTGGAGTTAAAGGATTAAACCATACACAATCTAGAAAGGTGAACAATGAGTAGTGCTATGTGTCGCTCTATTATATGCAAATTCCACAAAGGGTAGAGTTTCTTCTCATGTATTAAGATTCTTAGAAATTAGTGATATAAGCAAAGCTCCCAACGTTCTATTAACCACCTCGGTTTGTCCATCGATTTGAGGGTGACATGTTGTAGAAAACAAAAGCTTGGTACCCAATTTTTCCCATAAGACTTTTAAAAAATGACTTAAAAATTTGACATCTCTATCACTCACAATTATTTTGGGATGCCATGCAATCTAACCATTTCCCTAAAGAAAAGATTAGCAATGTTAGTTGTATCATTTGTTTTGTTACATGGAATAAAATATGTCATCTTACTAAACCTATCAACAACAACAAAAATGTTATCATGATGTTTTCTAGTCTTTGGTAATCCTTGAACAAAATCCATGCTAATGTCAACCTAAGGATTGCTAGGAACATCTAAAGGTGTGTAAAGACCATGTGGTTGTGTCTTAGACTTAGCCTCTTTACATTTAAAACATTTTTTTGCAAGCTTTCTTCACATCCTTCCTCATTTTCAACCAATAAAAGTGTTCACTTAGCATGTTATATGTTTTAAATTCCCCAAAATGTCCCATAAGTCCTCTTCCATGAGCTTATTTCACAAGTAACTCCCTAATTGAACACTTAGGAATACAAAGCTCTCCTTTCTTAAAAAGGATGCCATCAAATACAATATGATCATGAACATTGTTCCCTCCTAAGCATTGCATATAAACATCATGAAATTCAAAATTTTCAACTTTGTACAGCTCAATCATGTGTTAAAAACCCAGAACTTTTGCACTAAAAGAAGAAAATAAAGCATACCTTCTTGACAATGCATTAACCACCACATTGTCCTTACCTTTCTTGTAATGAATGACATAAGGAAATGTCTCAATGAATTCTGCCCACTTAGCATGTCTTTTGTTTAGCTTTGTTTGACTCTTGAGATGCTTCAAACTTTCATGATCCGTGTGGATGAAAAACTCTTTTGGCCACAAGTAATGTTGCCAAACTTGCAAAGCCCTCACAAGTGCATGTAGCTCTTTGTCATATGTCGGGTATTTGTGTTGTGCTCCATTTAGCTTTTCACTAAAGAACACAACTAGCCTTTACTTTTGCATCAATACAGCCCCTATACGTATTCCACTTGCATCGTATTCAATCTCAAAATATTTATCAAAGTTAGGTAGAGAAAGACAAGGTGCATTGGTAAATTTTTCTTTAAGTTCACTGAAAGCATTCTCTTGCTTTTTTTCCATTCAAATTTTACATTCTTCTTAACAAGTTCCTTCAACGTTGAGGCTATGCTACTGAAATCCTTAATAAACCTCTTATAGAAACTATCCAAACCATGAAAAAATCTTACCTCGGTTACATTTGGGGGTGTTTGCCATTATCGAATAGCCTTAACCTTTTCTTCATCAACTTGCACTCCATTCTTTCCAATAATGAATCCTAGGAAATTAACTTGGTCTAGACAAAAACTACACTTTTTTAAGTTGGCATAAAGCTTCTCTTCTCTAAGTTTAAGTAAAATTGTCTTAACATGCAAAACATGACCATTCAAGCTTTTTGGGTAAAAAAGGATATCATCAAAGTACACCACAACAAATTTCCCAATGTATTATTGATAGTTCTCAAATATAAGCATTATTTAGGCTAATATTTTAATATATTCTAAGGGTATTTGTGAATTAATTGAATAAAATTCAGTGTTAGAATAGCATTAAGATGGGAAATTCATATAAATAAGATGCATGCATGATTTATAAGCTTAAATATAAAAGGCTAAGGAAAGTAGCGCATTTTAGAGTAAAATGTGAATGTTGAATGCTTTTTTGCCAAAGATTCCATGCTGCGCTAATTTATTGCTATATCTACAGGAATTGGAAACATGGTTAGCATCGCATTCAAAGGAGAAGCAGAAGGTCAAAATGCGCATCAAGAAGCTTTGGAGGTTTCAGACCGCGGGATCTTCCAAATAATATTTGCGAAGGACAAATATCCGTTGCGAAAATAAAACAAGAATTAATGCAAAGCGATGCGAATATCAGAGCAGTGCAGAAGAGTAACGTAGAGCTAAAAATATCTATGCGAAAACAACATATCATATCAGATGCCAAAGATAAAATGCAATAGAAGGCAATAAAAAATATTTCCAAATCCAATAATCATGGGATTTATGCCATAATCATGGGATTCATGCCATAATAAGCAAAGATGTAATTGACAAAATCAGAGGAAATCTGTCGCGAGAATCAGGGGATAAGCTGCCAAAGATAAAATGCAATCGAAGGCAATAAAAGATCTTTTCAAATCCAATTCTTGCCTTCCAAGTCGATTCCTTAGTCCTCAAGCATCTCAAGCTTATAAAAAGGAGAAGAACCAAGAGAGAAAGTGTAACTATTTTCAGAGTTCTTCTCCCACACTTAGGAGTAGGATTTCGAAGCAAAGTTCGCGTTCCTATTGACACAGAGTCCTGTTCTTCAAGCAGTCGCACCATTTATCGCTTTCCTTTATTATTTTTTTAGTTTATCTGTTCTACTTTGTTTTCATTGTTGTTTCGTGCAGACATTATTTCTTTCAATGCAATATTATTTATATTTCATTGCCATGCTTTATCTATTTTTTACTATGTCTGGCTAAATATCTTAGGCAAAGGTTAAGGGTATGGGTTGTAAATCATGAACTAGGGTAAAGGGAGATGTTAATTAAAGCATGTTGAATTAGGATCTTAATTAAATAGTAAATGTCGGCCGATCATCCACATGCACTAATAGGTTGTAAATCAGAAGAGGAAATAACCTAAGGCTAGTTTGCATGTTCAGTAGGTTAGCATTAAGTCTTTCGTACTTTAAATCGGAGTTTAGGAATAAACGCATAACTACTGCATACGCTGCACCAGTTGATAATTCCATTGAGTCGTAAGGGAAGTTGGGCTTAATGAAACGAAAGTGGAAGCGAACGTTTGTTAGGCAAAGTATGGCAATTACTACTTACTGCAATTTATCCTAAGAATTATTAGATGCGTCCCATAACTTTAACTCGAGTCTAACTTAGTTCATTTCACATTTTAGTTTACTTTCGCATTTAGATCTAAAACATAACCAAAATCCCAACACTATTCTTTTTACTTTCTTGCACGACTCTTACATTAATTAACTGATTATAGACATCAATCCCTGCGGAGAACAATAAAATATAAATACTTATCACTTGCTGCATACTCGACTGCGTATTAAAGTGATTCGAAGCGTAGAACTTAGTTTCACACTTAGAATTTATCATTAGCTTATTAATACCGCACCGAATAATCACATCAATTATCTCAAAATATGATTCATTAATCTTATAAAAGTACTTGGTGCATTAGTAAGGCCAAATGGCATAACAAGCCACTCATAATGCCCAATTCCCTTTTTTGTATAACCAAACTCACATGCTTTCTTTTTTCCTCAAAACCACTCTTTTCTCTCTCTTTATTTTCACTCACCTTTTGTCCTTCACTTTTCTCTCTTTCTTCACTCTTCTCTCTCTTACTTTACTTTCTTCTCGCTTCTTTTGTTCTTCAAATTCTTTTCTTTTCTTTTCTAATTTCAAATAATCACAATGTACTTCATACGGAGACAATGGAAGTAAAGTAAATTTTTTTCCAATCAAAGTAAAAGTATACTTATTTCTCAATCCATCAAAAGTGACCTCTCTATCATATTGCCAAGGTCGGTGATAGCTCTCAAATAGAGCGTAGTTTAGGCTGCAATAGTTTACTTTATTCTTAGGATTAAGGGAAATAAATGAGCATCAGTAGGAAATTATGAGATAAATCATAGAAATCAGCATGCATTCATAAAGTAGCATCAGAAGCACAGTTCGCGGATTAAGTATGAATATTGTATGAGTTTGCGCTAAAAAAACTATTTCATGTAGGGAATAATGAACACTTATGCTGGAGGAACAAAGCAATGTGAGCAGTAACACACATAGAAGACTCATGCATTTCACAAGGCGGTCAAGCTCGAAGAATCACACCAAAAAGGAAAAAACAGAGAATTAATCAAGCAATTAAGTTGGTGTCAATCAAATAAATTCCAGCGGAAATCAAGAGATGATCCTGCATTAATAAGGATTCTTTATCTCACCTAGGCTTGTTGATCAAGTAAATCAACTTTATAAATTACAAGAAGGCAGCCGAGGTTCGGTGAGCTGGTCGAATGGCCAGAAGCCAATCCATGCTAGAAGAAACTAGTGGTGTTCGTAAGAGCTAATGACAAGGGGACTGCACACTTCACAACCGAGCCAATTCTATTTTTATTGTTTTCTAGGAGTAGTTGTAGCTATAAACATCTCATATTCGTAGTAAAATCAGATGGTTTAAACTTCTTACTTGTGTTTATATCTATGCTGCATTATAGGAGTTTTGCATGAATATTCTCGAGTAGAAGCATGTTAGGAGCTTAGGTTAAAGAGTTTTACACTGATGCATTACTATTTTATACATATGCGTCGATTAGCTATCCACGTATATAACTTGCGATGAGTTCGAAAGAAGGAACCGTAATAGCTCTCAAATAGGTCATTATTTAGGCTGATTTATTGAGTATTTTATTAAGGGACCAGGAATTTTTTCGAGCTATTAGGATCATTTTACGAATAAAAGTGTAGAAATCAGCATATGGACAGAAAATAGCATCATTAGCGAAATATGCAAATTAGATACAAATATTATAGAAATGCTCGCTAAAAAAGCTAGTAAATGCAAGAAATGCTAAACATTGATGTTGGAGGAACGAAACAATGCGAACAGCGACGCTCAAAGAAGAATCATGTGTTCACAAAGCGGTTGCGCTCGAGAATCACACCAACATGGAAATAAACAAAGAATAAATCAAAGCAATTAAAGTGGTGTCAATCAAATCAAATCAATTAAAGTCACGTTCGAGAATCACACCAACATGGAAGCACTTCTTAGTTGAGGGAAGCAAGAAACTCGATAACTAGTCTCACGTTCTTAACATCTTCTATAACTATTAATTTATCTTTACTCATTGCATTCATATTTACTTCTGTCAAGCATTTGCATATTTTTAATTCCGTATCCAAAACCAAAATCAAACACCTTTTTACAACCCATTTATTTACTTTTATGCATAACTCTTGTTTTAACTGTATTACTTCTAGACATCAATCTCTGTGGGATCGATAAAATACATACTTATTACTTGCTGCAGTTTCGACCGCATATACTTTTGCGTAAGTGCTTTCGAGTCATACTTAGCTTTAAGTTTTCTCTGAGTTAATTACTGTAAAATTATATTAGCACCCGAAAAGCAATCTTAGCAGATCAAATTTTTGGCACCGTTGCGAGAGATTGATTATTTAGGATTAATATTATTAGGACGGGAGTAGTTTTTATTGATAAAAGGTTGAACTTGTATTTCAGGAGAACCGAGATCCAAGGCACACGTCAACTAACAGGGAAAGAGTCATAATACATTACCACAAGCAATAATCATAATAGATGGCATATAATCACTTTGCAAATCAGTATTGGAGTAACAATGTACAACCACTGCAAACATGACTATATCAGCATTCAGGCTATGCGGAAGAACTACATACAAATTTTAATATGACACAGCCTAACTGGGAGACTCAGATGCATATTGGGGGAGATCACAGAAGAAATTTTCAAGGATAAAACGATCCGCAAGGGGATCACAGCAGTAAGAAGCATACAGAGGAATCTAAGCGTCATGAACCTGGACAATCAATGTATCATCATGAGCAATCTCTAAAGGACACAACTTGAGAAGAAGGAGTACGGCTGGAATGGAAATAACAGTTGAGATAAAATGGCATCATTTTCTCACCCCAAAAACCAACATGCAGAATTGAGAAAAGAACCTAACGAAGTGCTGTTAGCAATGCACTAGCAGAAGATACATATTTGAGAGTCGAAGTGTTTAATGAGGCATTAGCAATGGAACTTTTCGGTGAACTCTCATGGGAATATTTCAGTCTAGCCATGCTAAAACAAGATGAAGAGGCCAAGCGGAAGAAGAAGAGCAACCGATGCGATTACAACAACACGAAGAAGCTTGGGCAAGGTTCACCACCCCAACAACTCCTGAAGTTAAATTTAAGAAATTTATCATGGGCGAAGAAGAACGGAGGATACGATTGCAGCAACAGGAATAGCTTGGGAAAGGTTCGCCACCCTAGCCCTTCCTGCAGCTGAAATTAATGAATCTGTTGAAGCGACAAGTTTCAATATTGATACTGAGCAAGTTTCCAATGATGAAAGCCAAAGTAAGAACGAAAGTTCTCAATCAATCCGCATAATGAGTAATACGACAGCAACTCTAAGCACGAAGTTTTTAACTTTTTCCAGTTGGGAAAGAGGTGAAACAACAGAAAGGGAGGAGAAAGACGATAGCTTGTAGAACAAAGGACCACTAGCAATAGTGTCTAGCATTTTTAGGCTACCGTATGTGCAACCACATTTTGAACTGATCTGATGAGGAAGCGGCACACAAAAAATTCAACTGAGTTCCAATACGATGTATCAAACCCTATCAACCCTGACAAAGGTAGAGCATTCACGCATCAAGGCGTATGATGAACAAAGGCAGAAGAATGCTATCAAAGAGGGCGTCGCCTCTAAAATATATAAGTGGCCCAAGCAAGAACAACATGCCCCGAATGAATTTTAGTGCAAGGATTCCGTCCAGGCCCTGCACAGCAACATTCCTGGAATGCAAAAACTCAGTATTTCTAACCTTGCACAACAATTTTATTGCATTTTATCAGAATAAAAAGTTTTTCCATATTTGCAATTTTTTTTTATTTCCTTACATTTTCAAATTATTAGTTTAGGAAGGAATTGGCTCGATTTTGAAAATAAGGCAGCAAAATTTAAATTTTTCCTTTTATCATTATCTCCTTCCTTACACAAGGATTTTCGAAATCTTTGAAACCTCTTTATAAATCTTGTGAAACACTCGATCACCACATCCTAGCATTGTTCCTCAAAGAAACAATGCTCTGCAACTAGCAGTCGGAATCAATGGTTGCAAGAAGCATGGCAATCGGTAAAGGCAAGGCGGTAGACGATACTAACGTTGCTCATGCTGAGGCTACTAGTGCTAACCTTAATACTTCAGATTCTGGCAAGATCGGGGATGGCCGGTGGGATGTATTCCACATTCAGTACTTACTAAGATAGACGCGTTAGGTTGGGTTAGCTTGGCAATGCCCACCGAAGACACAAGGCTAGATTGGGTCCGCCAGTTTTACGCAAATCTGAATAGGGAAAAGAAATTTTTCTTAAGAGTTGAAGGACATGAGATAGATTGTAGACCTGCAGGCTTAAATCAAATTTTCTGGCTTCCGGACAACATTGGGTCGGAGTGTCAAAAGCTTCTTAAGAAGCCAACTAAGAAGCAGTTGCAGATGTGTGTGGAAACAATTAGAACGGAAAAGGCCAAATGGAAGAATCAATGGTCGTTTCCAATGGACGGTGTTAAACCTGAACTGCTGGACTGAATTAAATTCATCAAGAAAAAAATTATTCCATCAATCAATGCAAAGATAGTGAGCAGGGAGCAAGCACTACTACTTTATGCCATCACAATTGGAATGCCAGTAAATATAGGCAAGTTAGTAGAAGGACAAATTCAGCGTTGGGCCTTGGCCAAACGAGGAAGATGTTTTACCCACACTTTGTCACTAAATTATGCTTGGAGCAAGGTGTTTAGCCGCAATCCACTGATCAAATTCTAAAGGTGCACACAAACCATGTTGAAGAAGGTGTGAACTTAAGGTGGAAGGAGAAAGGGAAGAAATTCGAAGTGTTTTTAAAGAAGGATAACTTAGTTGAGTAATTCGACGCGTTATTCATTAACTCGCGAGACTTCTAGGAATATACAAGTAAGAGAAACGAAATAATAGTAAAGGTAGCCGCGACACTCAAAGAATGCTCCGAATGGCCAGAATTTCCAAACCATTTACTCAATGCGGAGCAAGGCGAGTGCAGCGACAATGCGAATACTTAGATGGAAGTCCCGCTCTCTTTATTTGTTTTAACAGATATATTTCCCTTTTTTCATACATTTCAGTTTTTGCAACATGCATATCATGATAGGATGCAGATTTCAATTCTTACTTTCAGTATCACATGCATATCATTCATGACATTTAGGATGCAACTTTAATTTTCCTTTTATTAATAGTAATCCGAAATTTTCTTTTCTTGAATGTTTAGTGCTAGTATTATTATTGCGAATCTCAGATCTAGTAGGAATTTTCTTTTCTTAGTAGAATTCTTAAGTTCCCCTAGATTCAACCCAAGCGCTAGAATAGTCCTTATCTTGCATGGTAAAAAGATCCAAAATTTTGCGAGGAAAACTTAGAGCTTGAAATAAAGTATTTAATTATGGAAATAAATAAGTTTGGGGGAACTAAGCCTCACCTTCCTTGAGGACAATGAAGATTTTAAGTTTGGGGGTGAGGGCAAGCCCGTGGATAAAAAATAAAAAAAAATAAAAAAATAAAAAAGATGTTTACACATTTTGTCAAAATGAGCGAATAAGCCATAGGTAATCTCGAAATGCTCCGTTTTCACTTAAGCAAGAGCTTTATTCCTTTGTTTAGATGATTCGTTTTGCGCTCAAGCAAGTCATTCTAAGAACTACGGAATTATGATAAGAGCATAATTCGAAAAAAGAACCTGAGATTTAAATCTAGACAAAGTATGTAGGCCAACCATGGCTTTGGGGAATAGTTAAATACGATAAATTGAGTAAAGGGGAACAATTGCGATGAGGAACGATATGTCAGTCACGATAGGGATGATTTTGGATGCGAACCTGACTCTTTGGGAAAGTTTGAAGTTCGTTAGGAAGAGAAGTTTATACTAGGATTAGGAAAGGCAATAAGACACACTAGAGCTTAACTTAAAGAAAAAAAAATGTTGATTCAATTAATCAAAATGCTAATCAATAGGCTACGCATTGCTTGGGACAAGCAATGATTCAAGTTTGGGTGTTTGGTAGCTCACAAATAGGTTATTATTTAGGCTGATTTATTGAGTATTTTATTAAGGGATTAGGAAGTTTTTCGAGCTATTAGGATCATTTTGCAAATAAAAGTGTTGAAATCAGCATATGGACAGAAAATAGCATCATCAGCGCAATATGCGAATTAGATACAAATATTATACAATTGCACACTAAAAAAGCTAGTAAATGCAGAAAATGATAAATACTGATGTTGGAGGAACGAAACAATGCGAACAGCGATGCACATAGAAGAATCACGCGTTCACAAGGCGGTCGCGCTCGAGAATCACACCAACATGGAAATAAACAGAGAATCAATCAAGCAATTAAAGTGGTGTCAGTCAAATCAATTCCAGTAGAAATCAAGAAATCCTGCATTAATGAAGATTTTTCAGCTCACCTAGGCTTGTCGACCAAGTAAATCAACTCTATAAATTGCAAGAAGAAAGCCAAAGTTTGGTGAGTTGGTCGGGTGGCTAGAAGCCGATCCTAGTGAAAAGGAGCTAAGTCAAAGGGTTAGAGTCTGATTCATATGAGAAGCAACTGGTGGTGATTGTAGAAGCCGATGACAAGGGGACTGCACACTTCACAGCCATGGCAATTCCATTTTACTATTTTTCTTAGGAATAGTGTAATGATAAATATTTAGTAGTCGTAATAAAATTTGCTGATTTAAACCTCTTACTGCGTGTTCGTTATTATACTGCGTTATAAGAGTCTTGAATGAATTCTCATGAATAGAATCATGTTTAGGAGTGTAGGTTAGAGAGTTTTACACTGCTGCGTTGTTTATTTATATGTATATGCGTCACTTTGCTAACCACGTATATGACTTGTGGCAAGTCGGAAAGAGGAATCACATGGAGATCCAGTATGCTATTGTAGGTTGAATGCAAGTCTTTGCATCATTTAGAGTTAGGAATAACCTCACTATTTCTTGCATTGCCCTGTTTTACTATGGAGTTCACAGCGGAAGCGATCCTCTCATAAATCACTAAATGCAGAAGCCCTTCTTAGTTGAGGAAAGCAAGAAACTCGATAGCTAGTCTCGCATTCTTAACATCTTCTGTAACTGTTGGTTTATCTTTAATCATTGCATTCATATTTACTTTTGTCAATCATTTGCATATTTTAATTCTGCATCCAAAACCAAAATCAAACACCCTTTTACAACCCATTTATTTACTTTTATGCATAACTCTTGTTTTAACGGTATTACTTTTAGACATCAATCTCTATGGGATCGATAAAATACATACTTAGTACTTGTTGCAGTTTCGACCGCGTATACATGCGCATAAGTGATTCTGAGTCATACTTAGTTATAAGTTTTCTCTGAATTAATTACTGTAAAATTATATTAGCACCAAGAACGCAATCTTAGCAGATTAAACCGCATGGTGACCCAGTATGCTACAATAGGTTGAAGGCATGTCTTTGCATCATTTAGGGAGTTAGGAATAACCTTACTATTGCTCGTGTCGCCCCGAGTTAGTATGGAGTTCGCAGTAGAAGCTGGTTCTACTGTAAATCATTAAGTACGGAAGTACTTATTGGTAGAGGGAAGCGAGAAACTCGATAACTAATTCCCTACTCATTGCATTCATATTTATTACTGTCTATTTATCACTACTCATTGCATTCATATTTATTACTGTTAGCATTTGCTTCATTTTATTATTAGCATCAAAAGAAAAATAACAACCATCTCAACCATGCATTTACTTTCAACCATGCATTTACTTTCTGCACAATTCCCGACTTAGCAATATTAGTTCTAGACATCAATCTCTGTGGGATCAATAAAATTATATACTTATTACTTACTGCGCTTCGACAGCGTATACTTACGCGTAAGCAATTCTAAGGTTTACTTAACAGTTTAACTCTGAATTAATTACTACGATTATATTAGCACTCAGAATGCTCCAGTCAAGTTTTTGGCGTCGTTACCGGGGAATTGATTATTTAGAATTTATATTATTAGGACGAGAGTAGTTTTTATTGCTAAAAAGGTTGAATACTTGTATTTCAGGGGAACCTAGATTTAAGGCAATACAACCAACAGGGAAAGAAGTCCCAATCACATTACGACAAGCACGAGCGACAAAGATGGCATCCAATCACTTTGTGAATCAACAATGGAACAACAATGTAAACCCACAACATACACGTTATTATCAGCAATGAGGCTATACGAAAGAGACATACTCAACCAATTTCTGTTCAGTGTATCCTAACTAGGAACAGTAGTTGAAGTTTGGGGGAAGTCATAACAGTATTTTTCAGCATCAACCCGGTCTACAAGGAGACCACAACAACATGAGCCATACATGGGAAGCTAGGAGTCATGAACCTAAGAGACCACTGTACAATCATGAGCAGTCTTCTAAAAGCATAACCATAGAAGAAAAATACTTACGACAGAAGAAATGGATGAGGGACAACGGTATAATATCAGAACCTCGACAGCCCAACCACGAGCACAGACAGACTCTAGAAGCAAACACGGAGAAAAGCGTAGCCTACAATACCAACAAAGAAGAGACATATATGAGTGCTGACGTGCTTAATGCTGCGTCAACGTGGAATTTTTTAGTGATTGTGAACTTTCATGGGAAGATTTCTAGCTAGCCATGATTAAACAAGAAGAAGAGGCCAAATCTCTAAGGCACGCGAAAGAAATAGAGAAGGAACAAATGAGACGTTTTTAGCAACAAGAGGAAACTTGGGCAAAGGACGCTGCCCTAGAAGCTGAGATTAAGGCAAAAGAGGAGGATAGATTATAGAAGATGCGATATCAACAATAAGAAGAGGCCTGGGCAAAGTTTGTTGCCCTAGAAGCTAAAGCCATGAACAGAATTGAAAAAGCAAAAGGAGATTCCAAGGTTGACACTGAGCAAAGCACAATGAAGGAAAGCTATAGTGAGGATGAATATCTTCGACAATTCAGCAATGTGCGTAATGAACCGGCAGAGTCAAATATTAGGATTTTGAATCACTCCAACAGGGGGGATGCAGAATCAACCATTTCGCAGGAAGATAATGTTAGCGCATAAAACTGCAGATTACTA
>JBBMKA010000005.1:2527717-2541299 GCA_037833695.1 Sechiopsis laciniata
GCCTGATATATAGTCTTCGAAGTTATGAATTTCAATTGAGCGATTCTATCGCCCCAAACACTATTGAATTAAAAAATGATAACAATAATTTTGCAGTCAATTACCAAAGCGGCCTTTATTGATCGGCCGTCGCCGCACCGAACATTCTTGGTCGGAAATTCAAGGATCTCAATCCTTCACTCGTGCCAGGTTCTCAGACTGTTGGTTTATATAATTAAATTTACTCCAATCTATCAGCTTAGACTTTTGAATTGATTGATAGTTTAACATAATTCAATATTAGAGCATGAGATTTTGAATTCGAACCCCTGTCAAGTCATTTTATCCCCAATTAAAATTAAATTTCACGCATTTATAATTAAATTTACCACAATCTACATGATCGGTGATTTAACATAATTCAACACACATTCAATTTCTGCATATAGCTCCTTCAGATTCTTTACAGTAATCCAAGAAGTAGAGGCGGTTCAGAGACTGACGGCGCCGCTGATTCCGGCCGAAGCGGAATGCGATTGGGAGGAAGATGATGAACTGAAGCACTGCCGTCGTGGAGAAATGAATGTGAGCCATGCGACGGCGGTTCATCCGGTCGAGGATCCCCCCATAACCGACGGCGCGAATGCGCCAAGGGTCAGGATGAAGGACATGGAAGGAATGCCCGGCACTGGCGGAGGGCTCGCCTTGCGATTCTCTCAGTTTGTGTTTGCGGCGGCGGCGCTACCAGCGATTTCCCTTCCGTTACTGCCTTTTGGTAATTCTCAATTTGCTTAAATTAGACTCCTCTCTTTCTGGACTAATTACGACTTTGCTTTTGTGTGTTGTTACTCGATTCTTGTTCTATTTCTGTGGAAGAAAAATGTGATTTGTTATATTTGTGTAGCTTTTGGATCTAGGATTGGTTGGCTTTGATCTTTTCGGGTCTGCTGCAGAGAGAGTACTTTTGAAGTAATTCGACTTGCTTTGGGAATTATACTTAATTTTGTGAGGAATTAGATTCAATTAATTCATTTTAAGTGGATTTTCTACTTGGCTACGTAATTTTGGTCGAATTCGAGGCCAAATTTTGGAGCTAACGAACAAGCATTCTGTGAAATGTGTCTGTTGGCTGATGATGGTTTAATACGCGGAAGATGCAATTATTAGATAATATGGAATTTCACCAGAAGAGCAGTTTATATATCTTATAAAGATGAAGATTCTTTTATCTTTCCAATGTGGGACAAAATGAGCATTTCCAAGAGCAATCAATGTGTATCAAACTCAAGTGGAAGCTTTAGTATAGAAGTGCTCGAGGAAATAGTTGATGGGTTCATTAATCAGTTGCCCCTCTGGCTCATGAACTTCATTGCTTCACCAATCAACAGTAATCGTGGACCCGGGTTAATTAGTAAAATGGCACGTGTTGTTGGAGCATTTCCTGATCCTAGTTTTGGAAGTTGTGAGGAACAAAATAACATAGGAATATGAATTCCTTGACGTTTAATGAATGTTGATAACTTGTTCAGATTGTTATTATGCGTTCTTCACTGATATTGTCATTTCTTGTGTGGTTGGCCTTAGATTCATTGGCTTAAATTTAAGGGTCATCTCTTTATCATTTATTTCATGTTTGAGTTCTCAGCATATGTATGATGTATTTAAATCTTATCCTTAGTCTTTTATGTGTGTGCTGTTCCTTGAAACAAATCAACCTTCTGCTATTTCAGCTATCTTGTTGCAGCCGCTAGTTTGCAGAGTTTGTGGAGCCTGTTGCTAGCCTTCATTGGCATATATGCTCTAGTAGTGAGAAGATCATTACAGAATTGCAGGATAGTCAGCTTATTCACTATTGTTGATGGGGTATGTTTTTTATCAAAAGTGTAATGATACTTCGTTTGTAGGCCTACACTTCATCCGTAGATTCACTCTTATGTTCTTGAATACTCTTGAAGCTGATTGCTGCATTACTAGTTAGCTCAAGTCCATTTTTCTTGGACTGGAATAATGGAATCAATGTGTTTTAATATGCAAACTTTAAATCCTGATGGTATTTTCATAGGGTTGTTACCAATCAATGAACTGCTTGTTATTGTTAGGAAAATTGATGCTGATTATCTTATAATAATAATTATTATTATTATAATAATAATTATTATTATTATTTCGTTTTTATATGCAACTTAGCTTACTATGAGTCTATGATGAAATCCCCATTTGGTCCTTGGAGGGAAACAATCAAAATCTTAGAGGCAGTCAGAGATCTTGGGAGTAGGAGGTTTTGACCATTCTTAGGTTTAATGTTTCTCATTAGGTTTTAATGGTCAAAGAGTTGTGGATTTATTCTTTAGGTCTCATTTTGTTAGGTTGGAGCCTCTTTTTAGCTTTGATCCTTTTGTGGTGCTGGTTTCATGTGCCCTTCTTTTTCTTTCATTTTCCTCAATGGAAGGCTGGCTTTTAAAACAAATTAATTAAATAAAATTCCCATATCATGTTGTTCTGGTTCCCATTGAATCTCATTCTGTCATACTTATATCCAGTTTAAATTGGTCATACTCAACGCTAATTCTATGGGTTCATAGTTAAAACTAGGTAATTAAAAAAATTTACTTTTTTCCCCCTTAATTCAACCATAAAATGAATTGGACTTTCATTTTTATTTCTTACATTGAATTCTGAACTCGTATCACTTTTTGTAGCTGTTGAATATAAAATTTTCTTGTTTGCAATCATTCTCATGTCATAACCTATTGAATACTTAGAGGGCCCCTAACTCCCACAATGTCTGCAACCATTCTTTTCCCACTAATTATTCAGTATGTGCTAATTCCTGTATGTTATCTGGAATTTACTAGCCTAGCAGCTGACACCTGAATGTTCTCTCCTGCAGATCACATCTACTCTCACTTTTGCCGCCGCTTGTGCTTCCGCAGGCATCTCGGTCCTTGTAGACAATGATGTAGGTAGCTGCAGCGAAAACCATTGCATACAGTTTGAAACTGCAACAGCCATGGCATTCATTAGCTGGTTTACTTCATTGCCTTCATTCTTCATGAACTTTTGGTCTCTCGCATCCCGGTGAACTTGGCTATGCAAAAAAGAGAAGAAACTTGAAAGAACTCAATTCACTCTACTTGTAACACCTTTGCTTCATTGTTTACAGTTTCTTGCTGTTCTATGATATGATGCTTTGTAGTAAATGTCCTGAAATTGAATCCTTGTTATGCCAATAATGTATATAGTTTGTAGTCGATGTTATAGAATGGGTAATTTGATTTGGATATTTGGTTTAACACTTAATCATTTCTAGCGAGTTGATGGTAATCCATCTCATACAAACTGTAAATTTTCTTTCCAAAAGTACAAAAACATTTTCCATTCTCGTGGTTCAACAAAAGAATTTGACATCGTCAGAAATCCCCCTGCCAGATACATTATAATTAATTCAAACCTGAGGCTCATATATAGATAGGATGTTACAAAATTGTAGAACCCCCTTCCTATTCTATTGGACTGTTACATAATTTTTTGACAAATGTACAGGGAAAATAATCACAGGAAGGACCAGTTGATAAAGGAGAAGGCGAGACAGTGCACAGTAGACTCGTCTTCTGCAAGAACCTTCCATGCAATGGCTTGTTCAAAGGAAGCATGGCGCCGCATCGTCGACATGCATATTCCAGCAGGAATGTAAGCAAAGCCCTGACCACAGACAAGTAAATTCAGTTAATTCGCATTGTTACATTGCAAATTTAGCTTGAACTAGCTAATCATCATAAGTTTTCTTTATGCAGTATAGATCCAACCAACTGTGATAAATCAATCACAACGATGAACCGGAAAGAACAGAGTAGGTAACCTGGTGCATTAAATTGGAAAAATCAGCAGAGAAAGCCTTGTGAGCAGAGTCGCCGAGAATCTTATCCAAAGTGATGTCTTGTAAGGCAACAAAGGTAGTCTCCAACATGTCGAGGCCTGCTTGGTTTGCAAACATGAACACCGGGGGCAGTGACTGTAACCAACAAAAGAAATAAATCACATTATTGATCAGGAGACATAGCCAGTTATAATGTTCATTTGGTTCAATTGTGTTTTTGTGTTTTTTTTAACCTTGAGGGAACAGCAGAGAATTGCATCCTGATGATTCCATAGATGTTTCAACACTGTGTCACTGTCCACGCCGTCTGATGGCACCAATTCTGTTCCAGTATGGCATCTGTGAGACAGAAAGAGAGTCAATTGTTTATGGCTAATTATCTTGAATTGGAAATATAATTTTCTTTGGTGGGTTATTATTATCATCATTATTTTAAAATATTTTATGGGTTATTTATTATTATTATTATTTTTTTTTATAACTGGGAATCAGAGCAGGTTTATCCTACTACACCCGCCATCTGCATCCATCCTAAAGCTTTGACTCAAAGTTTCAAATTGGGACCTCAAGCCTCTATCAAAGAACAAGGCTTGAGACATTTGATGGGCTATTTTCTTAAATGGTGGCTTTCAAACATTAACTTTGGAGTTCACCTAAGGGCAGGCTATTTTCTAAAACAGGAGTATGCTTTTCATGAGGGCAAAATGGCCCTTTTTTTTCTTTTATATCGATGACTGTCCAGACCAGCTTACGCGCAACTCGACGACTAGTGTCACAGGATGTCTAATCCTACAACATTGAATAACAAAGAAATCCATAGGAGACTAATTCTTAGGTAAAAGATTGCCCTTATTTAAACAGATCTATTGCATAAATAATAAATCTACATTCATGATTTTTCTCGGTCATTTATATTTATCATTCAACCTAAAAAGTTCAAACCCTTGATTACATTCATTTAAGCAATGAACTTTTGAAGACTAATTTCTTTAGTTAAAATAAATATAAGATTAACACGGAAAAAAATACATTTTAATTTAAGTGTAGAGATTAAAAGAGAATATTTGGAAGGGGTGAGAATCTCACTTGACAACCAAAATTTAGGAACCATTTTAAACCCAATATAAAGCCTGAAATAAAGAAAAATAACCTGTAGCTATGGCAGATCCACCGAGCCAGGGTAAGAGCTTCTGGGCAAGCAGATGATAGCTTTGATTTTGATGGCGAGCTTAATCCAGAGGGAGTTATGGCAACTGCAACCCTCTGCACAGCTGAAACGACACTCCGGACATACTGCCGAGCCATTGCTGTAATGTCCTCCTGCAGGTTGCTACCGAAAGGGAATTGGAAGGCGATGGTCAAAACCGATCTGAAGTTAGATGTTGATGCAGCAGCATCTTGAGAAGCAGATGAGCCAACTTCAAGACTGGAAGTGAGATCCAGAGTCCTATTTGCGTTCCATGTATCTTTGGAGTCACCCTGAGTGATTAAACCAAACAAAAAGTATGTTGGTTAAATTTATCAGATACTTTCCTCAGCCTACAATATTTGAAGCTGAAAAGTTCGAAAAGATTTTGACCCTACAACTTCGAGACTATGAAAGTTCACTCATGTGAAAGTCATATCGAGTCGATTGCAATGTTTATGATATAAAAGTACAAAAGTTTCAGTTGTTGACTTGATTTTTTCAAGGAAAACCTCCTCCTAGAACAATTTTCAGCGAAGGAAATCGAAATTTAAAAGGGAAGTTTGGAGAAAAAAATAAAGTTATGTTTTCATTTTATCATTTCTGATGTACATTGATGAATACTGAATCCAAAAGAAATCCCTAAGAGTTAACTTTAAGTATAACTTAATTGGATAAGACATATCCTCGACTAAAAGGTCAAAAGCTAGAATCCACATCCTCGTATATTGTTGAACTCAAAAGAACTCTCTAACAAACCCCGCTTGGAAAGTGATTACTTTGATTTTCGTGAGTGTCTAAGTCAATTTGCGAGCACCTCAACTATTGGAAGATCAAAAGCTCTTTGATTGTGATTGAAAGACTATAAGAAGTTATTGTTATTCTGCAGGTTCAATTGAGTGAGAACGCAATAAAAGAAAAGAAGAAAAATGAGACTTTAAAGACATTTCTTCAAACTTTTTATACCTCACTTCTCCTTTTTTATTTAAAAAAAAAAAAAACTAAAAATTATTTTGAAACGGCTTCTTCTAAACAACCCTTAAATTTTCTGAGATATGTTTTAAAATAAGAACTCAGGAACGTGCATGAAATTAGATAATAAGAAGACCAATTGAACTCAACTGTTTTAGAACACAATGGGAGGATCCTGAAACCAGAAGGCAGCAGCACAGCATTATCAGGAAACATCTCATCGATCGGAGCAAACACAAGTTCCGAACACGCCCCAACAGCATTCTCACCGATTCCAGTACACATCTGCCCAAAAAAATAAATTGAAAGGGCTATTAAATTCATCCTTGAGGGCAAAAACCAGGGTGATGACAACGACCCAAGGGAGAAGACGGTACCTGTAACAAATGAACGTCCTGGGATGTAAAAGCATCTTCTTGAGCAAGTGGGTGGCTCTCAAGCCTTACAACTTCAAGCAACTGGATGAACATAAAGAATAAGTTGACAAATGTCATTCACAGCATAAATGTCGTGGTAAAAAGCAAAAACAATAAGCAAAGTTTCTCTGGATATGTATGTATACATATATTCATAAGAATAAGTATACTAAGACTCTGCCAGGAACTAATTCCAAATCGAAAAAGTCGCATCGCAAGTCTTCGGTATCCCTCCTACAAAGAATGCAACACCAAAGTTTGCACCTTCCTTGACACCCTGTTCAAGATGTTAACTCTTCAGGGCAGAATCCCTCAAAGAGAGGGAGGATAAGGATTAACCATAAAAAGAAGAAACGACCTACACAAGAAGTGTGCGACTGGGCAAGGGCTCTTGCAATAAACATCTCTCCTCCCTGAAGTACATTGGAACTCCCCCAACAAAGATAGAGACTGGCAATGTACAATGTTTCTCATGCTTTCTTGTAGTTGATTTTTATCAATGCTCTCTTGTAAAAATGATGGTTGGAGAAAAAAAATAGAATCTTCAAAGACAAGCAACACACCATTAAATACCCCTATTTTGTAAGTATAATCTCCCCACTTCGATATCTCAGTGGCAAAGTTTTTTGTACTAATTTTTATAGGATATTTGTACTTCTTTCATAATTAATGAAACGTTCACGTGTCCTATAAAAATAAAAAAAAACAAAAATAAAAACCAAGTATTTCCCAATGGGACAAAGAACGCCAGAAGCCAAAGATGGGACGGAACATTATCCACTAAATGATTCCTCATCAAGGCTAAATAAAATAAATGATAAAACATAATATATCAATGAATTAGTTTTGTTTACTTCCAGAAAAAAAAAAATGATAAAACATAGAGAGTATGGGTCTATCCCCCAACCACTTATATTCTAAAGAAAAGTCACATCCCCTACAAAACAACAAACGAAGCAAGAAAAGAAGGGGCACTCATCACCAATGTCTTTCCAAGGGCTTTCTGGAAGTGCCTTGACCCCACACAAAGTCCAATCAAGAGGGCACCCATACTTGCACACAATAACCTAATGTCAAAGAAAAGTAGATTCTTAGTACAACCTTTGGGAATTTCTTAAGAGACCATTTTGCCAAAAGGGCTTGTTGCAGGCATTCAAATTTTCAATTCCTAAACCCCAGTTTCCAAAGACTTTGTAACCTCCTCCCACTTGACAAGGTGATCTCGACCCCTCCCTGTCCCTTACCAAAGGAAATTCCCTATAAGGTTCTCCAAACACTAACTAACAGACATGATTATCTTGGTCAACTAAGCATGTGATATGCCCAACTATGCATTAAAAAGGATGATACGTTATAGTATCATAATAGGTTAAATCGATTAATTTGTATACACAAATACTTTTATGATGAGGAGTAAAACAACTGGACTTAACAAGTTGAGCCATAATGGATCGGTTCCATAAGTACAATTGCTGAAAGTAGGTGGTGCAAATACAATTAGTTACATACCTCTTCTTGTTCAATTGTATGGCCGAGTGGCATGATGATTTGGCTTCCTGTAAACCTGGTCGGTCTCATGCCGGGGTATGCATATGAACCAGTTTTCAATGATGCAGCAGAATAGGCATCAACATTGAAATCAGCCCACTCAGAACGATGCTCCCTCAAGAAGCGGATTAGAGCAATGGGAGAAACATTCTGAAAGGAAGAACACAATTAGCAAACACATTAACTAAAAACCTAACAAGATGTCTACTGAAGTTTCATCTGTTACACACCCTACAGATATATAAAGTTCAGAAAGGCATATATCTTCAATTTATTAGCTGTTTAGAATGTATCCATGACTGGATGATACCGAGATTTTAAAAAAGGTTAGATCACTGTTGCAGTCCCTAAAGTTTTACAAGTTCCAATATGGTGCCCCCCTATAGTTAGGATAAATCTCCCATATCATCAATATCACTAGATACTAACCATCGTTTATGAGGTACGTTTCTTAGGTAGCTTATCGCTTCTCTTTGCCATGTCTTTAGAACTCATGATAGGTAAGAAAACTATTCACATCATTTGCATTTGGTAAGGACAAGTATGCTTTGTGACATTCATCTAAATCATGGAGACTAAATTGAAATCAAGCAAAATCTAATCGGGATAAGATAGTAATTTAGTCTAGAAATATTCATCAGATGAGGCATATATCAGAGTCCAAAAACGATCTAAGTTCAGAAGCCAGAGTTTAGTTAATTGGAAGGTAATTCTAAATTAATAAATAAAGCGTAAAGAACTGAAATCACACAAAGAGACTCATTCATTGCCTTGTTAAAGCTGTTATTAGCTTAAAAATCAAAATGACACTTCAAAGAACAACCATAGAGAAGAATGACAATTCTAAAAGACCACAGAAACAATTTCTAACATACTTGGAGAAGCATGGAAGCCTTAGCACAAAGGACCCCCCCATGAAATGCAAGAGAGTTGGCTGGATCATATGATGTATTTAAATTCTTGCTTGAATTTATGGCAAGGGTCACATCTTCAGCACCATCACAATTGATTAAAGACCATCCATCATCATTAAATCCATTGACAGCATCATTAAACCCTCTACATGAAGGTTACAGAGGAAAAATACATTTAAAGTGTTCTTGTTCTAACCATCTTAAAATATGCGGGAAAAAATATATATAAAAAACCTTCATCTTGTAGGCATTTACATGACTACCTGCTCAATCTTTGGCTAAAAGTTCGAAGAACAGCTGGTTGTCTACCTAAACTGTATACTACTTCACCGCTTGTCTCTTGAGCAATTTGCCTGACGTAGCGAAGAGCCTAAATATTGAAAGTCATGATGAGGAGATGATAAAAATCAAAGACCTTTGAGCATTCCTATTAAAAACTCGCTTCAACAATCTTTTGACAATAATCTACCTTTAAAGATTACGTTTTTTTTCATTTTTCATATTTCATATTTTAATGAAATTGTTTCTTATCCAAAAAAAAGATTACGTTCTTTTTTATTGGTAAAGTTGAAAAAAAAACCCAGACAATATAGAAACATATCAGAATTTACTCACTGCTATAGTCATTTTCTGAGCAACAGCCTTTGATGATTCGTAAAGTGGACGTACAACCTCTGGTACACTCCAAGGCTATTCATTATACAATCATTTAGAAACTATGCCTCCAGAAATATTATTTACAAAGTAAACAGTTAAAAAGACAAACCTCAAGATTTAGGTGATCTACAATGTGGATGATTGAGCCCCCACCATCGCATGGACGAATCAAATAGCCACTGGGAAGCATTTCAGTTCTCACAAACTGAGCAGCAGAAGCTGCATTAGGCCCTGATTCAGATCCGGACAGCGATCTCTCACAAACCTAGAGGAAAAACTAAAGTAAGAAACTAAGAATACACAATATTAAAAAATATGATTTAAAAAAATGCAAAGTAGGAGGCCCTTTTACCACAAGATTGCCATTTTCCAAAGTTTTGGTGTATCTTAGAGTCCAAAAATCCCGTGCAGACGCTAATGTAGTAGGAGCATAAACCTAGAGTAATCCAGCCGTCATTGCTTCCCTCTAGAAATGAGTCTTAACTACTTAACAGAAAAATTGTAATAGAAGCACAAAACAAAGTTCACCTGCGTATAAACAAGTTCGATTGTCCCACCATTACCAGTGGGAAACATTGTAAGGACTTCAAGGCTCCGGCAATCACGAAACCAAGATGGGCGATCTTTTAGGATCTCTGCAATCTGCAAAGTACTTGTGATAATGAACAAATATATAAAACTTCAAACCATTAAATACACATTAATAGATCAGTAGTATGAGCATTCTTGCCTTCATGGGCTCTAAACTGACAAGACCACAGGCTCGTGCGGCCACTCCACTGCAACTTTGTGAAATGGCGAAGATTCCCAACGAATCCGGACCAGGCTGGAAGAAATATACCCACAACAAAACCGAAATAGAAATTCTATTAAGCAATAGAAAATTGGCTTTGAACAACATATGACACTCAAAGGAAAATGAAGAACGAAATTAGAACCTTCATCCCAGGCATCTGAACCCAATCGACAGCAGTTCCGGTAGCCTTTGACAGAAAGGCTTCCAAAATCTCCTCTGCAATAGACAGGAGTCTGCGATAATTGTTTAGATTAGACAAGGTAAATTAACATTACAGCTAGTCAAACTACACAAAGAAGATATCTATGAAATTACCCAGCAGGGCTACTAGCATCTCTAAGTGAATGCTGAGGAGTAGTAGCCACTGAGTCACGACTTGCATCAGTAGTTGTTGCTGCTGGTGCCTACAAAACAATTGAACTGTTAATCACGCAATAAACTAACACACACACAATTAAAAAAACAAAAAAAAAACAATGATCCACACAAACACTAATCATTTCAAGCCACAATTCTTTCAAAACTTCACCACTGGACAACCATTATTCAAAGTGAACTAAGACAATGATCAACATAACATAAAAGTGAAGCAGAAAAACTCAACATCTGAAAGAGTGAATGCATAATTAAGATGAAATGATCTCAAAAGAACAAAAAGAAGAACCAGAAGGACAGTAAAAGACATACATTAGCAGTTTGCAAATGTTGCCGCATATACCCATTTACACAGACAAGCTGAGACACTTGTTTCTGCAACCTATCATTCTCCTCCATCAACAGCTTGTTCATGGCCGTCAATTTACTATTCAATGACTGGATACGACAAGCCTCTTTTCTCTGCTTCTCTCTACACCTGCAAAAGACCAACCAAACCCCATCAAACATTTCAACTCCCAAAACAAAAGCAAATTAACACATCTCAACTTCACCAACAAAGAAGATTTCACAGCAACCAAATTGCACAGGAAAATGGAAATGCCCTTAATCAATCTGTTGAAACTGGTGGGTTGGGTTAAATTTAATTATATCAACTAATATCCCCCTCACTTGAAGAGGAAAACGACACATCAGGAACTTGAATCAGGACCTCTTCTCTGACACCAACTTGATTTTAAGGGAAAGAAACAACATTCATTTTACTTACACACATTTACAATTGAGAGTTTGGGTTTCTTAAATATGGAAACTCCCCCAACAAATAAGGGATGACAAATAACAAATCACCCTACACAATGTCCCTATACACAAGGAAATAACCAACACAACTTATCAAAAAAAAAAAAAAAAAGAACCCCATCAAGTTCCTAATACCTGCGGTTCTGGAACCAGACTTTGATCTGCTTTGGCTCGATGTTGGCCAAAATGGGGCAATCCCGAACCAGCTGCTGGCGGCGCAAGGAGCTCGGTTTCGGACATTCCGCATAGAGTCGCTCAAGAGCTTCGACTTGCTCGGCCGTGTAACGGACATACTTCCCCGTGCTGTCAAGGTGGCCATTGATACCCCCATCGCCACTCTCTCTGTGATGGGCCATAGCCATGGCCATTTTCCCAAATCCCCCAAACCAATAGCTCCAGACACAGAATAAATGGTTTAGGGTTCAAACCAAGAGCACAAAGTTCCTTGGTAAACTCAAGCAGGTGAGAAATCAAATGCCCATTAAAGAGACAAAGCTCAAATGAACGTAAATCAGAAGATTCAGAAGAAAAAAAAAATACCAACAAAACGTGCTGGGATTTTTCTCTTAAGCTTAGCCAAAGAGATTCTTCAAGCTTCGAAAATGGTTTTCACATAACTCTTTTTGGATGATTGCTCCAGAAAGTTCCAAAAGTTAAAAATTTCAGATTCCTCACTTACTTTTAAACTCAAATATTCCTTCTTCTTGCCTCCCACTAAAAATCCCCCCAAATCCCAATCCCCGCTGTGATTAACCAAAATCCCACTTCGTATTCCCAAAAATGTACAAATCCCAAAACCCACTTCCAATCACAGAGCCAAAATGTGAAGATGGAAAAAAAACCCACAAAGCAATCAACTGAAGAACAACCCTACCAATTCGGCAGCGAAATCAAGCAGAGCCGCAATAGATTCAAGAAGAAAAGAGCAACAGGGCCTTGACATATTACATATTTGTCAATTTATATATACATAAGAGGGATGATCCAGTTCTTGAAGGTCGTGAAGTGGGTTGGATTTTTTTTTTTTTATCTTTTTTTATTATTGAGTTTCGTCGCTGTCGATGGTGTTTGTGTGAAATGACACGATAGATAGGTAGCCCTCAGGCCCCTCCGTCAATCTGTTTGAAATTCTTTGACAGAAGAATCGCAAATATCTTTTTAATAATGTTCTTCTCTGTTTTCCCCTTCGTTTTTTTTTTCCTTTTTTTTATTAATTTTAACTGAGGGTGTGTTTGTTTACCGTAGAAAGAGAAGATAAAAAATAACTCGTTAATAGTAGTTAGAAGTGATTATCTACTCGTTTGGAGATTGAGGTTAAAAGTAGTAGATAAATTAATTACTTGTCTGGGAATTCAGGTTAATAGTGGTTGATATTTTTTTTTTTTTTTGAAATTGTGGTTGGAGTAGTCTATAATTAAAAATTTATGAATTTTAATTATTCAACTAATCTTAAAAAGCATTTTTATGTTTTTTAGTTGAATAATAATTTAAATTCATGACATTTTAGTTGATTGACTCACATATACACCTTTAAGATAATAAAAAACTATCATATTTAATTTTCAATCAACTTTTAGTTTTATATTTTGTTACTAAACATATTAGTCACATGAATCAAGCAATCAATAGTAAATTTAAAAATTTTGAACTAAATTTACCATTGAATAGATCCTTAAAATGTCAATTATTAAGATAGTAGTAGAAAATATATTTACGTAAAACTTGTAAAAATATATTCTTCTACAAAATAAAGAAATAGAAAATAGTAGGATATGATGTCTTATTAAGCAAACAAAATATATTATACGGTAGTTAAAATATTTGTATCCTACCATAGAAATAACAAAAAAAATTCATAACTCCAAAATATTTATTTATTTTTCTTTCCTTTGCCTAATTTTATTGAATTTTGCTTACTGTTTTAATTATTTTTTAAAATATTAACTACTAAAAAAAAAAAAAAAAAAAAACCAAAATGTCATTCTAGTCTCCTTCCTTTCAATTTTGCTTTATTTTGATTCTTTTACTTTTCAATGTCAAATTTTAATATTTATAATTATA
>JBBMKA010000005.1:2541399-2565385 GCA_037833695.1 Sechiopsis laciniata
ACTGTTCTCCTTGACGAAGATCATGCAGGATTGACTCAATTCGAAATAACTCCGAGGTATTTTCCCTACTTGAGTAGATTTCCCTAGCTGCTTCCCAGATTGAGTAGGTCAAGGCCAATTGGGAATGATCAGGGTCAATTAGGAATGCTAGTCAGGGCCAATTAGGAATGCTGGTCAGGGCCAATTGAGAATGCTGGTCAAGGCCAATTGGGAATGCAGGTCAGAGCCAATTGGGAATGCACGTCATGGCCAATTGGGAATGCTGGTCATGGCCAATTGGGAATGTTGGTCAGCTATGAAGCACAAACACGAATACGGGATACAGACACGATAGGACACGGCGATACGCCAATTTCTAAAAAATTAGGACACGAATACATTTGACATATGCCAATTTTATAAATTTATATATATATTGATTCAGTAAATCTTCTATTGTTATTAAAAAAAAGTCAAATTATAAGATGTATTAAAGCATATGAACTTTCATATTTTGTATACTGCACGATTGGGTTAACTGTATTTTCATATGATAAAGCCCATAATATAAGGTCCAGTCCCATAGATAGACTCTCTTAATTCCCACTTAAATATGTGTTGTCATGAGCCTACAGAAGTCAATGGATGTATTTAACACCTAAGTGGACTAAAAAAAAGAACAAAGTCCTTTTTTTCCCAATTAACCATTTTTCTTTCTCAATGGTTCAAGCTTCTTCATTCTCCACATTTTATTTTCCTTCTCTTACTCAAGAACCTAAAAAAAAACTTACTGAACCAGCAAGCTCGGGATGATTATAACGGCCGAGAACTGCAACAGCCGTGGGGAGTTTCCCGTGCAAGATGTGGGCAGTTTTTTGTGCAAGGTGTGGTGGTCGTGAGAGCTTTCCATACGAGGTAGGCGATAGTGGGTATTAGGCGTGAAAGGATGAAAATTGTTTCTCTTTTAAAAAAATTATTTTTAAATACTTTTTTTTTAAAAAAATCATTTTGAATTTTATATACTTATTTACTCAATTCTAAATGGGTTTTCTTTCAAAAAAAAAAAAAAATTAAATTAACATACAATTTAGGCCTTTACTATTGGGGCTTATAGTCAAGCCCACACGAGCAACTTAAAAAAAAAGAGTTGTATCTCCTTGAGTATCCAAGCGTGTCCAAAAGCATCGAAAATTAAAAATAAAAAATAAATAAATCAAAAACTCTTTTTGGCGTGTCGGACACGTGTCCGAGGCATGTCCGGACGTATCCGTGTTCGAAATGTGTCTGAAACTAATTCTTGGCCATATTTAAGGTGTCTGTGCTTCATAGTTGGTTAGGGCCAATTGGGAATGCTGGTCCGCCTGAGATTGGATTGGTACCGTGATGATTTTTCCGGTTGATTGGATTGGTACGAGATGATTTTTTCTAGTTGCGGGCTGTTTTCCTTTGAAGAGAGAAATTTTGGCTGCTTTTTTGTTTTTTATATGATGATGAAGAGGAGGATAATGGGAAGAAGAGGATAATTCTTTTTTTTTTTTTTAAGAAAAGAGGAAAAGATAATGGGGAAGAAAGTGAAGGACTAGAGAAAAAGTTTACGGTTTACCCAGATCAAAAAGAAAAATTTGAGGCTCCAATATCATGTTAAAAGATGAAATTCAATGGATTTAAATAGATTACAAGAAATGACCTAATCATAAAAGGAAAAGATAATATCTAATCATAAAAGTAAAAGATACATAACCCTAAAAAGAAAAGATAATATCTAATCATAAAAGGAAATAATATTTAATCTAATCCTAAAAGAAAAAATAATAAAAAAGATAAAAATAATAAACCAACAGTATAAACAAATATAAATTAAAAGAACTGAAATCAAACACAATGAAGTCTTGCTAAAGCTGCTAGCTATTAGCTTAAAATCAAAATGACACTTCAAAGCACAACCATAGAGAAGAATGGAAAATTCTAACAGACCACCGAAACAATTTTTAACATACTTGGAGAAGCATGGAAGCTTTAGCACACAGTACACCACCATGGAAAGCAACAGGGTTGATTGGATCATATGATGTCTTTAAATTCTTGCTTGAATTTATGGCAAGGGTCACATCTTCAGCTCCATCACAATTAATCAAAGACCACCCATCATCATTGAATCCATTGACAGCTTCATTAAATCCTCTATATGAAGGTAACAGAAGGAAAATATAGTGTTCATGTTCCAACCATGTTAAAATATATGGGGAAAAGATCGGTAAGAAACTTTCATCTAGCAAAAGATTGACATAACTACCTGCTCAATCTTTGGCTAAAAGTTCGAAGAACAGCTGGTTGCCTGCCTAAACTGTATACTACTTCACCACTTGTCTCTTGAGCGATTTGCCTCACATAGCGAAGAGCCTAAGTAATGACAGCCATGATGGGGGGATGATGAAAATTCGACTTTTGAGCATTACTAATAAAAACCTGTTTTAATAATCTATTGACTAATCTACATTCTACCTTTTTTACCACCAAGTAATCTCAAAAGGGATGAACCCGAAGTTGATAGATAAAAAACAATATAGAAACATATTTGAATTTACTCACTGCTATGGTCATTTTCTGAGCAACGGCCTTCGACGATTCGTAAAGTGGCCGTACAACCTCTGGCACGCTCCAAGGCTATTGAGTTATACAATCATTTAAAAACTGTGCTTCCTGAAATAGTATTTACAAAGTGAAAGTTGAAAAGACAAACCTCCAGATTTAGGTGATCTACAATGTGAATGATTGAACCTCCACCATCGCACGAACGAATCAAGTAGCCACTGGGAAGCATTTCAGCTCTCACAAACTGAGCAGCAGAAGCTGCATTAGGGCCAGTGCCAGATCCAGAAAGCGATCTCTCACAAACCTGAAGGAAAAACAGAAGTAAGCATACACAACATTCAAAATATAGGATAAGAAATGCAGAGTAGGAGACACTGGAGACAGTTTTACCACAAGATTTCCATTTTCCAAAGTTTTGGTGTATCTTAGAGTCCAAAAATCTCGTGCAGGCGCTAATGTAGTAGGAGCATAAACCTAAGAGTAATCAGCCGTCAATGAGTCCCTCTAAATATATGCCATCAACTATCTAACAGCGAAATTGAAATAGATGTACAACAAATGTCACCTGCGTATAAACAAGTTCAATTGTCCCACTAATACCAGTAGGCAACGTTGTAAAGACTTCAAGACTCCGGCAATCACGAAACCAAGATGGACGATCTTTTAGAGTCTCTGCAATCTGCAGTAGTACTTGTGATAGTAAACAAACATATATAACTTCAAACCATTTACGACAATAACATACACTGATACACATAGCTAGATCAGTAGTATGAGCATCCTTGCCTTCATGGGCTCTAAACTGACAAGACCACAGGCTCGAGCAGCCACTCCACTGCAACTTTGTGAAATGGTGAAGATTCCCACCGAATCCGGACCAGGCTGGAAGAAATATATCCACAATAAACCCAGATTAGAAATGCTCTTAAGCAATGGAAAAGTGGCTTATGAACAACATATGAGAGTTAAGAGAATGAAGGCGTGAAATTAGAACCTTCATCCCAGGCATCTGAACCCAATCGACAGCAGTTCCCGTAGCCTTTGACAGGAAGGCTGCCAAAATCTCCTCTGCAATAGACAGGAGTCTGCCATAATAGTTTTTTATTAGACAAGGTAAAAACAAAAGAATATCATATAAGATGTCTCTGAAATTACCCAGCAGGGCTACTAGCATCTTTAAGTGAATGCTGAGGGGTAGTAGCCATAGAGTCACAAATTGCATCTGTAATTGGTGCTGCTGGTGCCTGCAAAACAATTGAAATGATTAACACGCGATGAACTAACACTGAAAAGACACAAAGATCTGCACAAACGCTTGTCATTTACAAGGCCATACATTAGCAGTTTGCAATTGTTGCCGCATATAACCATTCTCACAGACGAGCTGAGACACTTGTTTTTGCAACCTATCATTCTCCTCCATCATTAGCTTGTTCATGGCCGTCAATCTACTGTTCAATGACTGTAAGCGAGAAGCCTCTTTTCTTTGCTTCTCTCTACACCTGCAAGATCAACCAAAACAAACACTTCACCAACAATAGAGCTCCAATGGGATCGTGTACAATCTAGTAACGAAGAGCTTACTGGTTCGAATCCCCCAATTTTTAAATGTTGTTGAATTCAAACAAGAACAGCACAATAAAGATTTCACGGTAACCAAAATGCAGTGGCAAATGGCAATACCCTCAATCAAACATTTCAAAAGAAGAAGCAAAAGAAAAAGAACCCCATCAAGTTCCTTATACCTGCGATTCTGGAACCAGACTTTGATCTGCTTTGGCTCAATGTTACATAAAATGGGGCAATCACGAACCAGCTGCTGGCGGCGCAACGAGCTCGGTTTCGGACATTCAGCATAGACTCGCTCAAGAGCTTCCACTTGCTCCGTCGTGTATCGGACATACTTCCCGGTGCTGTCAAGGTGCCCATTGATACCCACATGGCCACTTTCTCTGTGATGGGCCATAGCCAATGCCATTTCCCCCAAATCCCCAAACCAAAACCTCCAAAATCCTCACCTTAACACACACACACACAACAAATCTTACTTGGTAAACTCCACCAGGTTTGAAATCAAAATCCTCTAAAGAAACAAAGTATAAATAAACGTAAATCAGAAGATTCCCAAAAAGCTCCCTTGATCGGTGAAAAAATTCCCAACAAAATCTGATGGGGTTTTTTTCCTAAGCTTCGAAAATGGTTTTCACATAACTTTATTGGGTTGGTTCCATTATTTCCAAGAAAGTTCCAAGGGTTAAGACTCGGATTCCTTGCTACTTTAAGAACCTCAATATTCCCCTTCTCTTCTTGCCTCCACCACTTTATATCCCAAATTTCAATCCCCACTTCGTATTCTCCATAAACGTATAACCCCCAACTTTTTAGTCTTCCACTACAACTTCGCCCAAACCCCACTTCAAATCACAGAGCCAAAAAAAAATAAATAAATAAACAAAACAAAAACCCCAAAACAATCAAGTGAAGAACAACCCCACCAATTCTGCAGTGAAATCAAACAGACTCGCCAAATATTCAAGAACAAAAGAACAACAGACCGTATGTATTCAGATGATTATATATATACATATAGAGAGAAAAGAGGAATAGAGAAAGAGATACCCAGTTCTTCAAATGGGTTGGGTTTTTCTTTTTTGCTTTAATCTTTTATTTTTCCATTTTTCTTTTAATTTCCTGAGTTTCGTCGCTGTCGATGGTGTTTGTTTGAAATGACATGATAGACGGGTAGCTCTAAGGCCCCCTCCATCAATCTGTCTTTCAATTCTTTGACAGAAGAATGACAAATATCTTTTTTTATAATATTCTTCTCTTTTTCCTGTTTTTTGCCCTTTTTTTCTTTTTATTCGAATGTATTTAGAGAAAAGAAATGGAAATAATAATAAGATCAATTAAGGAAAATTATTCAAATAATTATTTGTGTTTTGGTGTAGAAAATAGATTATGAGGGAGAGTGGCTAAAACGATCTAAATATTTTTCACCAAAACGTCGTCGTTGTATTTGTTGTATATTTGGTTAGACTTTGTATACGTGTTGGTTGTCTATTGGCTTTCTCTGTCATTGCTCTGCTGTATTCTTTCTAATTAATAACATGCTTAAGCGAAATCAAGTGTGTCACGACCTCCCTTCAATCCGAAAGCTCATGTTGCTTATTCCCATGCTTTGTCTGTTGAGTCTAGTCCTATATTAAGTCAGTCCTTTAATTCTGCTGTCTATGTTAGTTCTCTGTCCAAATTGCCAAAGTCTGTATGGCATCGTCGCTTAGGTCATGCTTCTGATCGAGTTTTGTCTACTATTTTGACGTCTTGTAATGTCTTTGCTTTGAATTTCAATAAACAATTTTGTGAGTCATGTCAATTTGGTAAATCAAATGCTTTACCTTTTCAACCCTCTACTTTTTAAGCTGTTGACCCGTTAGAACTTGTGTTTAGTGATCTTTGGGGACCTTCTCCTACTCCTTCTACTGCTGGCTTTTATTATTATATCAGTTTTGTTGACTCGTTTAGTTGCTACACTCATATTTTCCCCTTAAAATCTAAAAATGAGGCTCTCGATGCTTTTAAACTCTATAAAGCCTTAGTTGAAAATCATTTTTCGTCCAAGATTAAAATCTTACAGAGTGACTGGGGTGGTGAATTTCGCTCCTTCACTTCGTTTCTTCAACTTCATGGCATTGAATTTCGGCACTCTTGTCCTCATACTAGCCAACAAAATGGCCTTGTTGAACGAAAACATCATCATATTGTTGAAATAGGCCTCACTCTCCATGCCCAGGCCTCTATGCCCCTAAATTTTTGGTTGGACTCCTTTGTTTCTTCTGTTTATATCATCAATAGGTTGCCCACCCCTCGTCCTTGATAACATTTCTCCTTGGGAGAAAATGTATAAACGAACCCCAGATTATTCCTTCTTACGTGTCTTTGGCTCAGCTTGTTATCCTTGCTTACGCTCCTATCAATCTCACAAGTTCGCTTTCCATAGCACTCGGTGCGTCTTTATTGGATATAGTGAAAGTCACAAGGGGTATAGATGCCTTGCTCCGTCTGGTCTTGTCTACTTGTCTCAGCATGTGCAGTTCAATGAGGATCACTTTCCTTTTAAGGAAGGTTTTCCTAGTCTACCTTCCTCCACTCTGTCTTCTCTAAATCATATCCCTGTCTATGCTCCATTTCAAAACGTTCTTCGATATTCCAGTCCTCCTACCCATATGTCTACTACTCCCTCACACAATTCGTCTGTTCCTTCCCTTCCTTCTCCTGTTGGGTCATCTTCAAGCTCTCCAGATGCACCTGTTACTGCTTCTCCCTTGCCTTATGACAATGGTGATTCTCATTGTCCGTCTGTTGTGGCTGAGGCACCTTTAGTTGTTTCTGAATCTGCTGCGTTGCCTTCATCAGCACCTGGTGTTCCGCTTCATCCCATGATCACTCGTGCTCGTGATGGCATCACAAAACCAAAACGGTGGGCTTATGTTATTGCTACCTCATCCTCGGTGCCCCAAGATATTGAACCTCGCACTGTGAAACAAGCCTTAAACTCTCTTCCTTGGCGCTCTGCTATGGAGAATGAAATGAAAGCTCTGCAGCTTGGTTCCTCCTCCTCCCAATGTTAACTTGATTGGTAATAAATGGGTGTTTAAGGCAAAAACTAATGCTGATGGATCATTTCAAAGAAGTAAAGCCCGTCTTGTAGCGAAAGGGTTTCATCAGCTTCCCGGTATTGATTATCATGAGACTTTTAGTCCTGTTGTTTAAGCTTCTACCATACGCATTATCTTATCCTTGGCAGTCTCAAATGATTGGGTCATTCGACAACTTGACATTAATAATGCGTTTCTCAAAGGTCACCTTCGTGAAGCTGTTTATATGAAGCAACTTGAGGGTTGTTGACCCGTGTCGTTCTGAGTATGTTTTTTGGCTTCACAAAGCGTTATATGGACTTAAGCAAGTACCTCGTGCATGGTTTGATAAACTTAAGATGACTCTTCTACAGTGAGGATTCTGTAATTTCAAGTCTGATTCTTCATTGTTTATATTGCAAAGGGGTCGCCTGGTTATGTTTGCACTCATCTATGTGGATGATATTTTAATAATTAGTTCTTGTGCCTCACAGATTTCCTCCTTTGTTAAGTAACTCAACACAACTTTTGCGCTAAAGGATATGGGTAACTTACACTACTATCTAGGTGTGTAGGTTATTAGATCGAATGATGGCCTCCATTTGAATCAACATCAGTACATTGAGGATTTACTTGACCGATTTGATTTCACTCACCTCAGGCCTTGCCTTACAATGGCTGTTATAGGCAAGCAATTGTCATTACTTGATGGTGACCCTATGTCTGATCCGTCTCTTTACAGGAACTTGTTGGGTGCTTTAGAATACCTATCTCACTCTCGATCGGATATTGCTTATATTGTGAACAAACTGAGCCAGTTCATTCAACAACCAACATCCACACATTGGACAACGGCTAAACGGGTTTTTCGCTATTTGAAAGAGACCTCTTACTATGGCTTATTCATACCACGATTAGCCAATACAGATTTAATCGGATTTAGTGATGCTGATTGGGCTTGTGGAGTTGATGACCGCAAATCTATAGCCGCTTATTGTTTGTTCTTTGGTAATGCTCTAATATCCTAGTTATTGCTCGCTCTAGAACGGAGTCCGAATATCGAGCTATGGCTCACCTCGTTGCTGACATTGCGTGGGTTCAATCCTTACTTAAAGAAATTTGGGTTCCGAGTACTCAAGTTTCGGTTATTTGAGGTGACAACATGAGTGCTCTATCTTTTGCTGCAAATCCTGTTTATCATTCAAGGAGCAAACATGTGGAAATCAACATTCACTTTGTGCGTGCAAAGTGCTGGCTGGTCAACTATGTGTTCGTTATGTCCCTTCCGAATTCTAGCTTGTTGATGGCTTAACTAAACCACTCACTGAGGACAAGTTCTGCAATATGCGTGCCAAACTCGGTGTTCATCCTATTCCCTCTCGTTTGAGGGGGGATATTAAGGAGAGTGGCTAAAACGGCTGTGTTTTAGCTAAATACTTTTCACCAAACGTCGTCGTTGTATTTGTTGTATATTTGGTTAGACTTTGTATACGTGTTGGTTGTCTATTGGCTTTCTCTGTCATTGCTCTGCTGTATTCTTTCTATTTAATCGTGCATTCACGGCAATAATATTTGCTCAGCTTTTTCCTCATCTTTATCTACATTTTGTCTTCTTTTCTGCTGCTCTATTTTGTCTGGTTTTGTAGCTATTATCTATATTTAAGATGTAGATAATGATTTTAAGAGAATGACTATCAATGTTTGGAATGTATAAAAAAATTATGGAAAAAATAATTATATATATTTGAAGGTAGAAATATGAGAAGATGATTATTTGTGTTTGAATACAAAGAAAAAGTAGGAAGATAATTTTAGTTACTAATTTACTTTTCTTTGGAAAAAATCATTTTGGTTGATTTCCCATTAATTACTTGATATTTTAATTTTTCTAAAGATATTTTAATTTATTGATGTTAATTACAATTTTAAATATTATGTTATTAAAAAATTATTAGATCTCGATGCTAAAATGCTATATATATTTTATTTATTTTAAAAAAATTTCATGAGTAGCAAAATTTTTTTTTTTTTTTTTTTTTTTTTTTATAAATGTCAAATTTAAGGGAAAAAATTAATTATAACAAAAACTGATTTAATTACATTGAATTGATAGCCACAAAATTAAAAGACTTCAATCAAGTGAAACTTGAAACAGATAATCATCAATCAAATTAAAATTCATACTTTCCTATGTATAAAATATTTTTAAGAAGTTGTTATAACTAAAATGTGTATGACATAAGACTTATACTAACAACCTCAAAACGAGAGGTTCCACTCCCCACCTCATAGATGGTAAAAAAAAAAATTGTGTTAAATAGGTTACTTTTTAAGATTAATGAACTTACTAAATAAAAAATGGAAAGTCCATAGTAGCAATTGAATCTATCCGAAGGTTTCAAATGAAACATAGAGGAATAAATTTGTTAATAGACAAAAGCAAAAGGTTGACAATATGAGTTTGTAACCGACTCAAGATTCAAATCAAGTCAGCATATAATTATTTTAGTGAATATTGTTCTCGTTTCATAACATAATCATTAAAGTGATCAATATTTCTTTGTCCAATTTTATGCAAACTCTTTGCATACGATACCCTCTGATAACTCTAAATAACAGAGTTATTTAAGCTTCTTCTACTTAATGTTCGCATTATTTATAAGAAATTAGAGCATTCTAGAGTTAAAATGTCGTTAGAAGTTAAGATATTCACATAAGTTCTGCATGAAGAATTTAGCGAGCCTAAAAGCCAAAACTAGGATTAAAGCGAATCAAACGCTTTTTTAGCAAACTTATGTCAAGAACCCAAGTCTCGGTAATGCGATATCTTTTTATGCAAGATTTGGGAATGCTTTGCATCGCACTGGATGACAGAATGTGCAGATCAACGCTTCAATGGGATACAAGAGCACAGCTATCATTATGGCAAGAATCGAGAGAATATAGGAAGATTCTTATATTCATCATAAAGATAAAAGACCAATTTTAGAAATCTTCCAAAGATCATACTTGGGCCACAAGGTAGACAGACACCTATAAATACGTGATGGATCGATCCTTAATATGTGTTGGTTGTTAGGGTTTCGCCGCCAATGAATTGCGAGGTCGTCGAGTGGTCTTGATTGAATCCTCAATCATGTCTATTGTTAGTGGAACTCGAGCAAGCTAGTACCAAGGTGTCTGTCGAAGTTTAGAAATCACAAGTGACAACAACGTCGGTTATTCAGCAGCTTGTTTATCTGTTTCTTTATTGCTTTCATAGAATAAGATTTACACTTCATGTTTTAGGAGTAGGTTGAAACGCAAGCTTGTGGATTTCATAATACATATGTTTGTTCCTAGCATTTATTGTCTTTCCGCATTCTCATGCATTTTCAATTCTTAATCAAGACACATGATCAAGAAAGAGTTAACAAATGAATAAAGAATTAGATATAGTTTACTGTAAAGGAAGATGCATGAATGATTATGGCAGTTGTTTAAATTAAGCAAGGGTCGATTGACAACCCACAAGTAGCTCACTTTTCGTCCGCCTTGAGAAAGGGGGCGATAAGGGATTAACCCAACCATAATTACTAGGTTATACTTGATATCTCGCATTTTTAGGGAAATGATTAGAGATAACCGTCCCACTAGGAGCATGCATATCACTTATTTTAATCTCAAACTCACGGACAGAGTATCGGCGAGTTTGCTATAAGGCGTTTTCAAAAGGAAGCTTTAAGTTATAGTGAAGCGTGAATTAAATTTCTTACCAACATTTATCTTAGGTTAAAAAACAAACTAGAGTTAGGAACCAAACTACCAACTAAATGAACAAGTTTTTCCTTTCTACTTGACTCTTAAGATAACACTATTAATTAACAATTCCTTATGGAGAATGATAAAATAAATACTGCGTATACTTGCGTAAATGCAATTCGAAAGTATAAAACCTAGTCACACACTTAGAATTAATCACCCACCACAGCCAAAATAATCGCACCATTCACATGTCTTCACATGAACGACTTAAATCAAGTCATTTGCAACCATTAAAAAGTGGATCATATCAGTAGTGTTACAAAAATAAGACACCTAACCCTATTCATATATTGTAGACGATTTAGGTTATTAACTAGAACTTAATCGATTTGTATATCCACTATATATTATTAAAGTTTTCATTAAATAACCTTCGATTTTATGTCAAGTTTGGATAATTGCATTAACAATAAAATAAATAAATAACTCTTTATTAATTTATTACTAAAAATGTTCAATTTACAAACTACATAGTTTCAGGGTGAAAACCCTCAACAACGGGTTCTTGAGGAAACTATTTGATTATTACAATTTTTTGACATCCACTTCAAGTATAATGTTGATACTATTTTTCCAAATCGTATAATTTTTCTCAAGTTAATTTCTCCGTGGCTAAAATTTGGAAAATTAGAATACTTAAAAAATGCAAACCTTGTCCAAACATCTAAATCAAGTACTTTGACTATTTTTATTTTTTTTTAATGGAAAACTATATGGGAGATTATCTATGATACTTTAGTCATTTAAAACAAGTGTTGACGCAAGGTTGTTCAAGTGCTCCTTCATTAAACTCAAACGATCTCAGATAAATATCAATAATAGAATAACTCTTTTTTCAATGATATTTAGTTACCATTATTTGATCTATGCCATTATTAATAATCTTAGTAAGCCCCTTGTAAGAGTCAATCATAATTTTTTATCATATGATCTTATTCCATCAAATGTAGTCGTAGGGTATGCTAAGTGTTGGAACAAACCCACAGTCCTATCATTTTCATGAGATTCACCCTGATATTGACCTATACAAACACCTCTCGTGGGATGATGTGTAAACGAAAAACATTAAATTTATTATTAATGAATAATAAATACGTTGACCTTTACTTATTATAAAAATTTTATTTATATTTATCCACGCCTTAAAAATCTAAGGATTTTTAATGGGAATTAGAATAGTATATATAGACATACAAGTGGGTCTTATTCAAATTAACAATCTAAAGATTCTACAGTAGATGAATTGAGGTTAGATGACTTATCCTATGACACAGTTGATATGATCCACTGTGCTATTAGAGGAAGTGACTTGATCCAAATCACCCATGTAGAGACATGCAAGTGTAGGTATCATATGCAAATTGCATAAGACTAAACCACGAAGTAAAAGATCTCACTACATAACTTCGTTGTAGTATGAGAAATTTACTTCACCTAGATGATCATATGCTTACTTAATCTTAATCTGGGGTGTGTTATAGACTCCTATATGTGAATACATCATTTTATGTGCATGAGTAAGAGTATCTAAATAATATTGATTCAATAAGCTTACCATGTTGGGGACTGTCGTAGCATGGTAGTTGAAAAATTCAACTTCACGAGATAAATCACTTAATTTCAATTTAGGAAAGCAGATAAGTGTCCCCTTATTAGCTGATTTTATGTCTTGAACAAAGAGTACTCGTCTCTCATTGGCTCAAGAGGTTTCAAGTTTAGAGTGGGATTGTAAACTACTTGTTAATGTTAACTATGTATTAACATGTAAGCTAAATTTTGGGAACTGCAAAGCCAAATTTTTTGTGCATAATGATTTATATGAATTAATAGAAGTTAACTCTTTATGGATCAATTTATTGAAATTTTCTTAGTAGTTTTAGAATTTTTGCATGTGGGATCGGTAAGCTCATTAGATTGATTTGGTGTGTGTCCTTTCAAGTATTATTTTTAACACAATCAAGTACTAGTGTTAGAGAAAATAAAGTTGGTTGTGAGTTTGCCTTGATGAATCAACCACTTTTTTTTTTTTTTTATAATAAAACTAAAATATTTTTTCACATTGGATGCTTTAGATGACAAACACCAAAAAAATAACATGGCAAAATAAATACTTTTTTAATTCAACACATTTTTAATGTCGAACACTTACAATGATGGGCAACTTGTCATCATATGTAATTGATGGTGATCACTTCTAATGTCGGTCATCATTGATGACAGGCTTTTTCTGTCATCGATGATGTCAATTTTGATGAAATACACTTATAATGACGGGCAACCCGTCATCATATATTATTGATGATGAGCTTTTTTAATTTCAGACATAATTGATGACGAACACTTTTAGTGTCGAGTATAATGATGACAGGCTATGCCCAACATCAATGATGTTTCATGGTCAATTTTGATGACGGGCTGACCACCATTTTTATAATAGGAACACCTTTCATGTCAGACCTAATTGATGACGATCATAATTGATTATGGACTGATTTGATATTGGTGTTTGCCCAACATAAAAGGTATTTTATGATGCTAGAATAGATTTCAGGCGTCTGCCTAATATCTTTTCTCTTTATAGTCGTGTGTTGCCCGACATTAAAGTTTCTTTTTCTCTTAGTGCGAGTTGAACTCACATACTACACTAAAACATTCTAAGCAATTATGCCTACTATGGAAAGAGTATTATACCTTTAAGAACACACCTTTACTTTCGATCACTAAAAAAAACTTGATGTTCAATTTACATTTTGACACATGATATCAAGTTAGCCTCAAGATACCATTAGGCACGTCTACTCGACATCTTTTCTCTTGAATGTCTTGTTTTTCTTGACATTAATACCTTTTTTCTATTAGTGAAAGTTGAACTCACATACTACACTCAAACCTTCTAAACAATTATGCCCATTTTGGAAAAAAAAAAAAAAAAAAACCTTATACCCTTTAATTACACACCTTTACTTTCGATCACAAGAAAAATCGTTAATATTCAATTTACATTTTGACACATGATATCAAGTTAGTCTCAAGATATCATTAGTAGCGTTTGGTCCATATCTTTTACCTTTAATGTTGGGTTTTACTCAACATTAAAGCCTTTTTTTTTCTTTTTCTAAGAGTGCAAGTTGAACTCACATACTACACTTAAACCTTCTAAGCAATTATGCCCACTTTAGAAAATAACAGCCCTTACATTATTTAAGAACACATCTTTACTTTTGATCACTCGAAAAACCTTGAATATTCAATTTACATTTTAACACATGATATCAAGTTAGTCTCAAGACTCATTAGTCACCAACTATCATTAACAAACCTTTTTTTTTTAATTTTTTTTTATTTTTTAATGATGTCTTGGAGCATAGTAGAAAAGAAAATGCTCTATTATAAAAGAGTTAATCTCTTAATAATTCGATTGAGTAAGAATGGTACTTCAAAATAAAAATTTTAATTGCACTCCCATCATTCAACTTTATCGAAGTTAATGGGACCTTGTAATTTACTTAATTCATAATTTTGAATAAAGCTTTAATGGGTTTTATTGCAATTTATTTTAATGGAAAAATATCATGTTATATAAAGATGTAAATGTTAAATGTTCCAATAATGTCGAATTACACATAGGAAAATTCTAGTGCTTGATAATATTGATTATTGGATGCTAGACTAGGAAAATGAAAAATGAGATATTTCGTAGTTGACTATAACAATGGACCATATAATGAAGAAATGATGTGCCCATAGTGTATTAAACCAAACGTTTTTAGAATGAAAAAGAAAATAAATTTTAGTGGTTGAATAATTTGAGCCAATTAGTCTAAATGTATTTTCTTTGACGAAAATAGTATTTGAATACAACTCAAAAGTTTAGAAATGGACAAAAAAATATTGAAACAAATATTATTTTCAATTTTTTAATCTTGATTGGTAAGAATTATGATTAGAAGACAAGTAAATTAAAATGACTAATAATAAATTCCTAAGTCTTGGAAAATTAAAAAAAAAAAAAAAGCAAACTTTTTATTGTCAAGAATATGTGCCTTTATATATAAAAGAAAATATGTCCCTTAGAAGCAAAACCACACAAGTATATCATTTCACGCTCGTATGTTCTCTTTCAAAAGTAAAGATCAGTGTGCAGGTTTAAGGCCCTTGGTGTTTTGAGTAAGTTTAGGCCATCGTGATGTAGCTAAGGATTTGTTTGAGACAATAGTCAAGTTTTGAGCTTGGAGAGGGAGGTAATCAAGTAACTAGAAGGAATGAGGATAATAGAGAAGTCAGAAGACTATGTGCTTGAAATGGATAATCACCATATAGATCATGAACCATTAAATATCTATTATTCTTATTACTTCATTCTCTAAAAACTAAGGGTTAGATTGGTTGTTATAGTTTGTTTTCAATTCAATTATTTTTGGACTTCTCCTCTGTATAAATATTGTGTCTATTGACTTTCAATAAAGTTACTAAGAAAAATTCTTGATAGATTAGAAGTTGTTCCAAATATAAAAATGTAAAACACTTTATACTATGATAAAAACGAGGTGATGACTAATTTCAAAAAACTTAGAAGTCGTAAACGAGGGAAGTATATAGAAAGAAAGTATCATATTAACTCAGGAAATAATACATATAAGTGATGTGACAGTTACAAAGATTGCCTCTACAAACAATTGTCCTGACTTACTTGCATAGACTCTCCCGTCTAAAATGTTTGAGGGTCATCTAGAAAGTCTAACACTACAAGAAAAGAGTATTGGTCGATGGTATAAAACGTCGATTAAGATTTGTAAAATATTGGTTGTGTCTTCAGCAACGATTTTTCTACCGTCATCCAAAACGTCGGCTAATCCCCATCGAGAGAACCTCAGCCGACACAGCTATCGTCTATTCTAAGCTTACATAGTGATATAAACTGTCAGTCAATAATTTTATAGTTGACGTTTTCTAAACCGTCATATATCGATATTTATCCGACAGATTTATTTAATGCTGATAATATACGCTTATCCGACGGTGAGCAAACCGTCAAATATATATATATAATTAAAAAAAAATCTTATTTTGACTTCTAAAAATTAATTTAAAAATTATTCAAACTGAAAATAACTTTTTTTTTTTTTGAGATTACAATAGTTGGGGGTGGGGGAATTCAAACCCAAGATGTTTTGGTCATTAGAGTATACTAATGCCGCTGAGCAACTGTTTTTTTTTGGCAAATTGAAAATAACTAAATACATATAAATCACCAAAACTTTGTAGTCAATACAATATACAGTGTATTTAAAGTAGTATAAATAAGAAAACCTAACAAGATCTAAATCAAACCGAGACCTGACGTAGCTTCCCTCTAAAAATTGTGCGTCGCCTATAAAAGATATAATGAAGGATGAATTAGGCAACTTGAAAAGTAATACAATTGTAAGAAAATATTTGAAACTTTAAATATATGACTTTGAGAAATTTCGGTAGCACAATGACATTATCAATGACATACAGAAAAATGTACACCTATTTTAACAATGTGTTAGTTTATGTTATTTTTAGTATAATTGTATTTTCACATTTTTTAATTATTTATTCTTTTTAGGATTAGATTAAATATTATTTTCTAACTAGGTAGAATATTTTCCTTTTATGATTATGTCATCTTTTCCTTTTTATGATTAGATATTATATTTTCCTTTTATAATTAGGTCATCTCTTGTACTCTATTTAAACCTATTGTTGAGTTCATTATTAAATGATGAATTAGAGAATTTGAATTTGCATCTTTCAATATGGTATCAAAGCCTTAAATTTTTCCTTTTGATCTGGGTAAACTTTTTCCCTAGTCCTCCTTCACTTCTTTTCCATCACCTTCTTCCTCTTTTTCTAAAAACTTTTTCCTACTTATCATCTTCTTTCTCCTTTAAAAAAAGAAAAGAAAAAAAAGAGGTTTCTCCTCAAACCTCTATTTCCTTTTTCTCACCTCAAAACCTAGAAAATACAAACCATCATATTTATTCTTCCTCACTCCTTTTTTCTGATTCATTAAAAAAAAAAAAAAATCAACCAAATTTTATATTTTCGAAGGCATCAATGATAGCCCGCAACCAGAAAAATTATCAATATTTCCAAATTGGCCCTAACCAGTATTCCCAAATTAGTCTTGTCCAGTATTCGCAATTGGTCTTATCCAGCATTCTCTATTGGTCCTGAAAGCATTCTCGATTGGTCCTGGCAGCATTCCCGATTGGTCCTAGCAGCATTCATCATCATCTCAATTGGCGCACATCATCACAATTGACGCATCATCATCCAAGGACCAACTTTGATTAATTTACTCCAAGCTTGGCTTGGCTTGTATTCCATATACAATCCAGCTTGCGGGAGAGTGTTGGTTTATGTTAATTTTAGTAAAATAGTATTTTTATTTTTTCTTAATTATTTATTCCTTTTAGGATTAGATTAAATATTTTTTTTCTATTTTTTTCTTTTATAACTAGGTAGAATATTTTCCTTTTATGATTAGGTCATATTTTCCTTTTTATGATTAGATATTATATTTTTCTTTTATAATTAGGTCAACTCTTGTACTCTATTTAAACCTATTGTTGGGTTCATTATTAAATGAAGAATTAGAGAATTTAAATTTCCATTTTTCAACACAATGTTAATCATATAAATCTACATTGTAGCTACCTTTGCAGCAGAGTAGCCAAACTTCTCATAATTTTTTTTTTAAAAAGTAAGAGTTTTTTTTATTACTTACCTGAGTGCCTCGTCACGTTCTCGATCTCTTGAATGACTCCATTATCGCTCGAAGCTCCATCATGTCCTCACAATTTTTAGAAGATTTCTTGCGAGTCTTGGCGAGCTCTTCTCCTCCCTAAGCCATTTGTTCATCCAATTCCACCTCTTAACTATTTCAATGTCTACTTGTGTCTTGAGCATTTTGACCTATTCTTCAAGTTGTGTCTCATCTAATGAACTCGTTCTACCGACGTTGGAAGCAAACAAGGAGGCCCTCCTACCGCTGACTATATGTTAAACATCATAAAGAATTCATCTTAGGCCCTTTATGTTGTCCATCCTTGATCCCAAAACGGTCTTGGTGACTCTAACACGCCATAAGGGAGTCCTATTAAACCTCTTCCTCTTTTGCCTCCAACATTTTTTTGTATACAAATAGATCATATATTAGTATCGGGGTAACATTTGAATTAAAAAGGGAAAATTGACATAACTTACATAAGCTTCCTCTGAATTCTAATCCATCCATTCTTTGCCTTCGATGTAGTGGATTTGTCAAAAACGTTCGATATATCCAACAATCTCACTTTCCTTCTTTTTTTTTTCAAGCATAAAAGAACTAGTTAGTATATTACGATCATTCAAAATAAAGTATAACGTTAGATAATTACCTTAGCTTATATAGAAAGGAAAGAATAACTACTTGCTCAGTTATTATATTGCCCATGAGCTTTATTCTCTTCGACCTTCTTTGACTTCAATTTGTAATCCAGATCCTTCCATTTGTTGCAAAAAGACTTCAAGTTAGTTGGATCTGTTACTTACGGAGGTGGAACCAAGCATCGAAGCACGAGATCTAGACTTCTAAAAAGATTATGCTATATATAAGTTATGATGCAATAAAATAAAACTACAACATAATTAATATCTTACTTACTTGTAATGCTTATGCAACGAGTATCTGTGCTAATTGAATATGGTTTGTATCACGCCCTCTAGACTCTTATGCACCTTAGGATCACTCAGGTCGAGCTAAAAATGCTTTCCTAGAGATACGAATACAAGATTAATATTAAGAAATAGTTCCTAAAACACAAGCTATGAGTTTTTGAACTTACCAAGAGTCTCTGTTTCACTAGGTTGTTCATCTCCTTAGTGACTTCTTTCCATTTATTAAGAGTCACAAGACACCACTTTTACATGAGCATGCCGATCTACTTGCTCAAGTTGCTTGCTTCTTTCCCAACAACCTTTTCATACTCCTGACTAAACTCGACACCGACTTGGCTGTGTTGAGCTACATTCCTCTCTAACTCTGCTCCTAATCAATCAACACTGCTTAGATAGATAAATATGTATTCTGTTAATTGACTCATACAACATGCAACGTTTCAAGCATTCAACAGATTAATATGTAAGTATACACAGTCGTTTACAATCAAATGATAAATTTACAAGTTATTCTCGTTAGGAATTAGAGGTTATCTGAATTTGTGTTGATTAAAAAGTCATGTGCAGGAAAATAAAGGAAGTTTTGGTGAATTTCTGAACTATGTATTCGACTAAAAACTACTTAATCACAATAATCAAATAAATGTTATAAGCACCGCACACGTAAATAGTAACACATGCAATGCTTTAAAATTCACAAAAAAACACAGTAAACAATTGTCACAATGCCTACAAACGTTCGTTATGAAGAGGATAAATAAAAAAAGCAGAAAATAGAGAAAATATTTCTTTTAAAAGATAAGGCTTAAGTTAAAGGTTACGATGTGACTAACATGCATACTGGGTAAATTTATGGTGAGAAGAGAACTCCACACAACCGAAGGAAAGATCAGAAGAAAAACAAAGAAGAAGAAGAAGGGGGGGGGGTGTGAAAGTTCATTAAAGCTGGCGACTTTTAAAACTGTTGGCTAAGCTGCTCCCAAACTGTCTTTCATATTCATTATAGCCGAGGATTTTTAGAACCGTCGGCTATAAAGGAATATGGATCGCCAAAATAAAAATGGGGGGGAAACAAAATGTGTAGTCCGACGGTAAGCAAAACCATCAGCTAATATTTAAAAATGATATTAATTCAAACTCATAGCCGACGGTTAACAAAGAACATCAGATAAAACATATAAAATAATTAAAAAAAAAAAGACAATGTTACCCCACGTTTTATTGTATTGTTGGTTGTAGTAATAAACATCTGACAGTTATAAAAAATTGTTGGTTATAGTAACAATTACCCGATATTTTTTTATAAAAATGTTCGTTCATCATTTTTTTCTATGACGATTTAATATCCGACGATTTGAAATTGTCGGCTGTTACCCTTTTTCTTTTAGTGTAAGTCTACGTCATATGTCTTATGAAGTCTAGAGCGAATGAAAGAATATGTATAGGTCAATTCATTAGTAGTCTCACTTATGACTTTAATGATTTTTAGAGTTTTTGTCTTATGGCTTTAATGATTTTTAGAGTTTTTGTCTTAAAGCTCCTAGTATTGCAAACAAGAATTATTTATTTTAGTAATAATAAATACGTTATTTATTTTTAATTATTATTATTCATAACTAAGTAAAATCCTTGGCCATTTGATAAGCATTTAAACCATTCATTCAAGTTAAGAACCTAAATAGTATACAATATACGGATAAGGTTGAATGTCTTATCATTGTGACATTGCTGGTACGACACACTTTGTAATTGTCGTAGATAGTGGGAAGTTGGGAACATAACTTTCATATTAACGATTTCACTTTCATATTTATGAACGTAAATGAATTGTCTTGAACAAATGTTAACTACTTCTTTTTAGCTAGAGATAATTTTATGTTTATGATTGGACCATAACAAATTGTTCGAAAGAGTAATCAGTGGGACTTAAGGAAAATAGGTAGTTACAGGGGTAAAAATAACATTTGACTTATTCATAGGCAGAACTTATCCTATAGTACATAAGAGTTCAACTATGGGTCTTTAGTTAAACATCTGGTAGTTAATGAATAAAGATTGAATTTGATTCAAAAGTTAAAGAATATTAATCTGGTAGGTTAATTATGTTAGAGAGATTAATTTGAAGATTTCAAATTAATTATTTGATATGAGATATATTTGTTGGAATAAACTTTAATACAATTTTAATGTATTTGGAATGTATTTGTTAATTGAGGAATTAGTGGGTAGATAATTAAGAAATTAATTATGGAGCTAATTTGGGAGTTAATGGAAAACGTATTTGATAAATATAATACCAAATATGGTTAAGATTAGTAAGAGCCTTGGAGGCTAACTTTAGTAATAGGCTATAAATAGAGTGCTCATTCCATAGAGCAAAGAAGAGAGAAAAGGAAGTCAAAGATGTTGAGAGTTATTTGAGAAATAAAGTAAAGTGTTCTTAGAGAATTTGTGTTTTTTATTATTTTATTATTTGAATTTAGTTTCTACAAATTGGTTCCAGAGCTGATGGCATATGTGACGGGTCAAATGCCGCTGCCATGATTGATGAAGGCGAATTACGAGAATTGGAGCATTCAGATGAAAGTGCTTCTCAGATTTCATGATGCATAGGAAATGGTCGAAAAAGGTTTTGTATAACCAGAAAATACCACGGAGTATAAGGCGATTCAAACCAAAAAGTTGAAAGAGACGCGTTTGAAGGTTAAAAAAATATTGTACATGTTATTCTGTGCAGTTGACGAATTGGGATTTGAGAAGATTGCTAGTGCAACTACTTAAAAAAGAGCGTGGTACACTTTAGAGAAAGCGTAAAAGGAGTCGACCAAGTGAAGCAAGTGCGTCTCCAGACTCTTCGCGGGAAGTTGAAGAGCATAAATATGAAGGAATCAGAAAGCGTATCTGACTACATCACACGTGTGCAGACGGTGATAAATCAACTCAATCGCAATGGCAAAAACCTAACGGATGCGAGAGTTGTTGAAAATATTTTGAGATCGTTGACGGAAAAGTTTGAGAATGTGTTGTGTGCGATAGAGGAGTCAAAGGACCTTGCAACACTCACTGTTGACGAGGTTGTTGGTTCTCTTGAGGCACACGAGCAACGCAAGAATAAGAAGAAAGAGGAAACGCTAGAGCAGACGCTTCAAACTAAGGCGTCAATCGAAGATGAAGAGGTCTTCTATTCTAAAAAATTTTAGAGTAAAGGTCGTGGTCGTGGAGGTTGTGGATATGGTCTCAATAGTCAAAGCGATAGTTATGATGCGGAGAAGGGACATATGAATAAAGCGAATTGGCGCAGAAGAGGACGCAGTCCAGGAAAAGGCGGTAGATCGAATCAGTCAAATATTGAATGCTACAAGTGTCATAATATTATCACTATTTGAGTGATTTTTATTTCAAAAAATGTTACAAAAGTGGTGAAGAAGGGCATTTTTTCGAGAGATTGTTGTGCGGATAAAAAGGTTGAAGAAATAAGCAATTTAGCAGTAGAAAACAATGCGAATGAAGATGTTCTTTTAATGGCGCATAAAGAAGAAAGTGACAATAATGATACTGTACGGTATCTCGACTCAGGGAAAAACAACCATATGTGCAGACACAAGCATCTGTTCAAGGAGATGCAGAAAATTGAAGATGATTATGTTTCTTTTAGCGATGCGTCAAAAGTAAAGGTAAAAGGCAAAGGTACTTCTTTTGTGCAGAATGATGAATTGATAGGGGCAATCCAGGATGTTTATTATGTACCAGATCTCAACAAATATTTTGAGTTTAGGGAAACTCACAGAGAAAGGTTATTCTATATTTTTTAAAGATCGGTTGTTGCATCGAAGGGACAAGAAAGAGCGTTTAGTCGCTCGGGTAGAGATGGGAAGAAGTTACATGTATAGGCTAAATTTGAGAAGTGTGCGAGAAAGATGTTTTCGAGTCGATGTAGAAGATAAGGCAGCGCTGTGGCATCTTCGATTTGGTCACTTACATCATGGTGGACTAAAGGAGTTAACGAAGAAGAATATGGTACACGGGCTACCAGACATGGATTATGAAGGTAAATTTTGTGAAGAATGCGTGCTCAGCAAGCATGCGATAACGTCTTTTCAGAAGAATGCAGAATATCGGGCGAAGCTACAGCTCGAGACGATTCATACGAATATATGTGGACCAATATCCCCACATCTTTCAGCGGTAAAAGTTATTTCATTATGTTTATTGATGATTTTTCACGAAAAACTTGGATTTATTTTTTGAAAGAAAAATCAGAGGCATTCGAGGCGTTCAGAAGATTCAAAGTGAGGGTGGAAAAGGAAACTTGTAGACGAATCAAAGCTGTGAGATCGGACAGAGGTGGAGAATATACCTCAACGACTTTGACCATGCGATTCCAGTGCTAATATAATGTTTAGTAACTAATTCAAAGTCAACTTCTGCTAAGTGTAACTCGGAATCACTTACACGTAAGTATACGCGGTTGGATATTGCAACAAGTAATAAGTATATAAATTTTATAGATCCCACAGAGATTAATGTCTAGAGCTAAAATTATTAGGATAAGAGTTATGAAGAAAAGTAAAGCATGATTTGGATAATTTATTGTGATTTGTTTTAAAAATGAATGCGGAAATAAATATGATGCTAAGACTAAAATAAATATGATGCAACGAGAATTGATAACTAACAGTCCTAGAAGATACTACGCGCGCAGACTAACCAAAGAGATTATTGCTTCCCTAACAAATAGGTACTTCTGCACTTAATGATTTATGGTAGGGCTAGCTTTCACTGCGAACTCCATACCAGTGACAGGGCGATGTAACCAGTTAGTAAGGTTATTCCTAACACTTTAAACGGTGAAAAGACTTCCACACAACCTAACGTAGCATACTGGTTCAACATGCGGTTCCTTCTTCCGAACTCACCGCAAGGTATATGTGTGGGTAGCTAATTGACACATATATATGTAAAATAGCATGCAGCAGTGTAAAACTCAATGACCTACATTCCTAGCATTCTTCTATTCATGAACAGTTAACAAAAACTCTTAAAGCGCAACCATAGAAATAAACATAAGATAGAGATTAAATCAAACGATTTTATTGCAACTACAAAATGTTTATAACTGCAAGCTACTCCTAATAAAACAGTAAATGGAATTGATACGGATGTGAAGTGTGTAGTCCCCTTGTCATCAGTTTCCACAAACACCACTAGTGTTTCTTCTTGAGAATTGGCTCTGATCCTTAGATCAGATTTGGCCATCCGACCAGCTCTCTCGACTTAAGCCTTCCTAC
>JBBMKA010000005.1:2565485-2587452 GCA_037833695.1 Sechiopsis laciniata
CGAGTTTGTAATTTACCTCCTACATAATTTTGAATAAATTACTTCAATGAATTATATATTTAATTTTTTAAATGGGAAAACATCATAATTCAAAGATTTAATTGAAAAATGATCCAATAAATGGGAAAGTTCCCCACAAAATAGTACTTGACGATATTGAATATTGGATGGTAGAACACTTGGAGAGTGAGATCTTGATTCATTGACTATTTGATTACAATGTACCGTATATAATAATAATTAGGAAATTTGTTATAAGTGACAATTTTTTGTTTATCGTTTATTTTAATTATAACACTTTGAAAAATATTTCACTCATATTTTAATTTTGAATGTTATTGTTGTTATTATTATTGTTGTTGTATATTTCAATTACATCTTTCACAATGAATTGTAAACTATATGTTTTAGTTATTGAAAATTATTTGTGATATTGATTGAAATGTTTGTGACATTTATTGAAAATTATAGGTGCACTAATTGAAGTCATCATACATTTGAATTTTTTTCGCCTTTCTATTAAACCCGCTCCAATTTTATACTAAATGTGAATTTCTTTTAAAAAATTATATTCATAATTTTTTTTTGGGTGTTTTTATTATACATAAAAAAAAATCCACTAATAACTATTGTAGTTATTACATCACTTTTTATTATGAATTGATGGGACAATAGAGGATTAAACCAAGCATATTAGAAAAATAATCAACTTTCATTGATTTAAAATTTTGGAAAAGTTACCACAAACCTTATATAAAGATACTATTATTCTCAAATAAGATCAGAGTCAAATACCGATTTTCATGATCGAACCTGTGACTATGGAATTGAATTAGTAATATTTTTTTACTAGATTATATAGTATGCAAAAATAATTGAAGTTGATTCTGAAATTTGGTTTTCAAAGTTAACAGTGAATTTATATTCTTGCCAGGACTAGTACTTGCAAAACAAAGAATGAAGTGGACACTCGTGTGGTGTGAGTCACGTGGCCTCCGATACTTAAGGTAGGTGGAGTTGAAAAAAATGTTGGAGGGTGGTAATTTTAGGAATACAAATAGTTTACTTTCTTTTTTGGTTGGTCTGGGTTGGGTTGTTTTTAGGCTTGAGGACCTCTATTTTATTCAGGGTCCCACTTAAGTTTTGATTGAGAAATTTATCACTGTTTGTGACATTGATTCAAGATTATATGTGCATTGATTGAATACATCAGTTACACTAATTCAAGCCATTAGACACGTGAGTTTATTTTTTTATTTTTTGTTTATTAGGCATACACTAATTTTTAACTACGTGCAAATTTATTCTAAAAAGTTATCATTCATTTTCTTTTTGGTTTTGGTTTTTTTTTTTCCTTTTTTAAATTATACAAGAAAAATCTTTTTATTAAAATATGAATGTCCGTTCGCTTTTGATTAATAGGTACATCGAATTCCATTTGTATGGGTCATTCAATCTTTATCTCTTTGTTTACTATGTTTTGACTGCTAAACTTTTAAGAAAGATCGAGAAATCATAAATTTGAATTATTCGTTATTAAATTTAAAAAAAAAAACAAAACAAAACAAAATATACAATTTTGTAATAATTTTTTTTTTATTATTATTTTATTTAGCTTTAATCGTTTCTTAGAACCAAAAGATTGATTTGAAAACAATTCCCAAAAAAAGTAAAGTAAAATGGAATAAAATTGAGTCCAGATTGGGGTTGAATTCATACATACTAATGAGATTGAAAGCAAAAAGTGGGGAGGAAAGAGAGTATGGTACTATATGAAGAAAAGGAGCATTGATTAATTTGGATCTATCATCATAGGAAGCTTTGAATTCATTTTTTTTCCCTTCAAAAAGCCAAAAAGGTTTCTCAATATCCATTCACCAAGGCTTTCAATTTCTTTTTCTTTCCCAGCCATTTTCCCCAATCACAAATACCCACTTTTTTTTTTTAACAAACAAACCAAGAATACAACCCAGCCTTCAAAAATTAAATTGGACTCCATTCACAACCCCGAGATCAAACAGAAAAAAGAAAGTCTTAGATGATAAAAATTCTAACAAATACGAAAGTTCTTTCTACAACGATCCCAACAAACAAGAAGTAAGAAAATTTCATATTAGATTGTTAGGTTGTTAGAATTGTTAGGATGGTTAGGGTTTAAGAAATATTTTAATTTGATTTCCTGTATAAATATTGTCCAACAGATGAGATAAATATTACGTAATTTTCTCCATATTTTCTAAATTTAATATGGTATAAGAGTCATATGTTGCCTTTTCTTTTGCTCTGCCTTTGGTTGTGTTTAACTATCAATTGGAATCATGACACCATTTTCTTATAACATTTTTTTTGCTGCTTTTATAGTAGTTTTTTTTTTTGTCTCATCAACTTAGTTCTTCCTTAGTTTTTCCTAATTGTTTTTCAATTGGCGCTTCTCTTTTCAAATTGGCGCTCATCATGTATTTTTTATTCTTATTTATTTTGGTTGCTTTTTTTCCTTCCCTCATCTTTTTCATTAGATTAATTTGCCAGTAATAAAATATCTTTTGTCCTACTTCAAGTTTGGATTGGTTATGTCGTCCAACTTGTAGGGACTATTAGATTGTTAGGTGGTTAGAATTGTTCGAATGGTTAGGGTTTAAGAGATATTTTATTATTTTAAGATTTGTTTTCTTCTATAAATATTGCCCGAGAGAGGAGATAAATATTATGTCATTTTCTCTATATTTTCTAAATTTAATACTTCAAGAAAATAAATTTAAAAACTATCTTCAACCCTTTCAAGGTTAAACTTTGAAAAGTTTTGTGGGATAATTCATTCATAATAAGTTCCCTTGAGTTACACGACTCCACTAAAGTAGCTGTAAAAAAGATTTGAGTTCACAAATATATACTAGACTTTTTCAACGAAAACTCTCGTAAATACCTTAATAAAAATATCCTTTTATCCACAAATTTTTCCTCTAAAAGCACCAGCAATTTCCAACCCGACACTCACCAGGTATTTCTACCAAATTATAAATTTAAATAAACAATTTTACTTCTCTCACCCTTTTATGTAATAAATAAATAATATTCTTTTAAAACTTCAACAACATTTCCAGAGTGAATGTGAGGAATATTGAGATTCGTTGGTACTTTTATATTTTTACCATAAAAATACCATCTAAATATATATATAGATATTGATTATTAGAAATTGGAAGTTACATAGATCAAAAGTCAAAATAATTTTTCTTCAAAAAAAAAAAAAAAAAGTCAAAATAATTTTTTTAACCACAAACACCGAAAGGCTTAGAAGAGGTTGATACTTTGTTCATCTGTGGGATATATATATATATATATATATATATATTATGAATGCAATGACGTGTTGAAGACAAAACGACAAATATGAGAAGTAACAAAGTCTTGTATTTTAGCTTTATGGGATGAAATCAACATTCTTTCCCATTTGTCTCCCTCACCCTTCCTCTCTTTTTCTCTATCTAGTTTTACTCTTATCTCTTTTTTTTTTTCTCTCTAATTTACTTTTGCTTTTAGGATAGGAGATTTGTTATGCATAGCAAAAAAATAAATAAAATAAAATAACATAATTTATGATAAATAATGTTTTAGAATGTTAATTTCAATCAGGGACATGTGTTAAAGATAGAAAATCAGGCAAACCCATTAATTATGTATTAACTTGTCAAAAAAACTATATAATTAAAAGATTATGACTTCAATTCATAATAAATATTTATCTAAAAAATATAATTTAAAAATTTGTTTAATAATCTTCTAAAAAAAAAAAAGAATTTGTTTAATAATGAGATATAACTAGGAGTGATTTCGGTTCGGTTTTTGTCGGTTTTATGCCAAACCAACAACCGAACCGATATCTTTGATTTTCAAAAAATGGATCTAACCCAATATCCAATAAAGTAGAGAACCAATGGTTCGGTTTTCAATTGATTCGGTTCGATTTTTTATTCGATCTAATGACCAATATTTTTTAATATATCAAAAACAATATTTCTAACTAAAAAAAACTTCTCCAATTTTTTTTAACAAGTTTGGTCCTTGCATCTAATTTTCTTTCATAAAATTAGTTTTAAGTAAATAATGACAAAGTAATATGAAAAAAGTAAAGTTTGAGAAAGTTACCTATAAAACATATTGACATTTAAAGGATAAAAAAACATTAGGTTGATCTTCGAGACTTTAGAAAATCTTCTAAATAATTAAATAAATATGACTTTATATGATTTATTGACAATATATATATTTCGTTTTGGATCAATTTTTATTGGTTTTGGAAAATGAAAATCGGAACTGATTCAATATTTTCGATTTTTTCAAATTACAAACCGATATGTCCAATTTTCTGCTAAAAAATCGATCCAATCCATTAAATAGGTTTGATTCGGTTTGATTTTTTGGTTTTGCCTTGACCCTAGATATAACTCTTATCTCATAAAAATAGTATAAATGCTCTTAAGTTGACCCAAATATTTGTGCATTATAAAAAATGATGACTTCTTGCTAATGGGTGTGGAAAGTGTTCCCATTTGCTTTTTGTCACACCAGCCAATCATTGCTTTTTTAGGATGGGAATATTGATTGCCAATTGGGCTCCATTTTGGGTCCAATCCAATGAGCCCAAATATGTCTTGGCCCACCTCTTCATTCATTTCATTTCCTTCAAAAGCAATTTGTATAAAATTATTAAAAGCTGACGTGGCAGAATTATAAGATGTGGGGTAGTGGTTTAAAGAGGCATATTTGACCCCTCCACCCCCACTAAATGAGTGTCTTACGGATTGTAATGGTAATGATTATGGGAGAATAAAGAGTAAAATAAAGAAAAAAATGATTATGGGGAAAATGATTATTTGTGTTTGAATAGAATAATTATTTGTGTTTGGAGTAAAGTAATGATTATAGGAAAAATAAAATAATGAATATCATGTGAGTGAAAAATAGTGATGTGATGTATAAAAAGTTGTTGGAAAGAGAATAAAAAATAGTTAGAAAAATAATGAAAAATATGATTGTGGAAAATAATTTCCGATAGTCCAAATATAGAAAATCATCTTCATTCTCATTTTCTCGATTATTGTTAGTGGCCCAAATTTCATTTTTCAAACTCATCTTACTTTACAGTTTTATTTTTATTTCTCTTTAATGACATCTTGGCTCTTATGCGTTTTCCTCAAAAGTTGTGCCTTTCTTTTTTCCTTACTTTAAAATTGTTTCAGATAATAAACTATAAATTCAAAAAAAATAAAATAATAATAATTATAAAAAATATAAAAGAATAATTGACATTGATGTATAATATCAACATGTTTGGTTGGGAGAAGATGGAATGAAAAGTAAGAGTAAATTAATGTTTCGTGAGAAGGAAAGGAAAGAAAAGTGATAATAAATCTATGTTCGGTGGAATGGGAAGAAAATAGTTGCAAATTTATATATATATATATATAGTAGTTTTTTATTATAATAGACATAATTGAATATACTTTTTTATTTATTGATAAAATATTGTTTTAAAATAAATATAATTTAACTAGTTTTATTATTCAGTAGTGATATATATATTTTTTAATACAATCAAAACATGTTAATATAGTTATATAAATACACTTAATTGATTTAGAATTATTGTATTCTACCAAAATAAAGTATATAAATATGTATTTAGATTATCTCGAAAATAATGTTTTAAAAGAATGTATACATTTAAAAAATTTGATAAATAATAAAATCAATATTGTATTCCACCAACTCTTCTCTTCCCATCTCATACCTTCCTCCTTCTCTTTTTCCCTCTCTCAAACATGAAAATGCATAATTTCTCATCCCTTCCCAATCCATCTTTCCTCCCCAAATTTGTCCTAAGGTAATTGATTTTTTTTTTTTAATGAGACGATAAATTAATTATGAGTTCTAGTCCCAAATATAGTATAATTAAAAATAATAATAATAAATATAATTTTAATTAGGATTTTTTTTTAGGAATATGCCAAATTAGAAAAGTATTTACAATATTAGATAAAAAAAAGTACTAATCATAGTCATAGATATCAATAATTATACAATATTATTAATAATTATATAGTAAGTTATTATTATTAGGATCCTAGCCTAGCTAAACACAACGAAAATGAAAAAGCTCAACAAAAAGCAAAGATCTTATTATGCGGTATTATTAATAATAATATTATATTAATACACAATATTGTACTAATAACATATAATATTGTATTAATAATATAAAATAATGTATTAATAATAAAATAATACTGTATAATAATAATAATATCGTATTTTTTTTTTTATTATAAATGCAAATATTTTCAAATTTGTCTAGATTTGTAATTATTTTGCGAAATTGGACCATCGAGCACAATTTTCCTTTTAATTATTAAGAAAAGAAAAGAAATTGATTTATATACAAATCCTTTTATGTTTAATAGTCTCTATATATTATCTATAAATTTTTTAATATTTTTTTTAAAATAATAAACTCTTTATTGTTAGTTCTGTATTTAAAAAATATTTAAATGTTAAATAATATTAAATAAATCTTATTAAAAATAATTACTAGTTTATAGATTTTTTAGAAACATTAAAAATTTATTAGAAATTTTAAAGTTAAATAAAAAAAATCTATTTTAAAGTTGAAAGGATATATTAAAAAATTAAAGAATTAAATTTATAATTTAAGCACAAAAATATTGATTTATTTATTTATTTTTATTTTTTTGTAACAGCTAAAAATAAAATGAGTAAATATACTTAATCTAATGACAGGTTTAAAAAGGTGATTACTTTTGTAACTACTTATAAAGTTATTCTAAGTAATGATTTTATTTTACCACAAATGTCTCATACTAATAGCCTATTTCATTTTATATCCATCTTCATTTAATTAACATTTTAGGCAATATAAAATAATGTGTGCAACCCCTATATTAAAAACCTAATCATTACATAAAAAAGTATTAGGGATAATAATTTAATTTATTGTACTCAAAGTAGCTTTATTTCTAGCTTAAATAATGAAAACTCTACCTTGACCTAGAGGCCAGCCTCTTGATCAAGAATAATACACTTGATTACAAGTTCTCAATAGTTGTGAGCATGCTCTACACATAAATGTGTAACTTAAGCAAATGAGTTCCTAAAGAAGTCATATTCTCATTTGCTTTGAAATGTACTTTTCCTTTTTTTGTCCCTCCCTACTCTCTCTCTATATAATTTAATGAATTTGGTTTATAGGGTGTCTTAGATTGGCATCCTTGTGTATATGGGATAAAATTTCAATTTGGATAAAACAAGACTAAAATGCATAAAATAATACTTAGATTAGGATTCGAAATCTAATTTCAAAATTAAATGATTATCAAACCGTCCAAGATTATGATTAGTTTTGGGTGTCATACACCTCTATTCTAAATCACATTGGTACAATTTCATTTAATTAGATTTATGACCAATTAATACAATTAATCTTCCAATGTAAGTTTTGATCTAGAATAAAGATCATCTAAACACTATAATAAGACTTTTTTTTTTTTTTTTTTTTTTTTTTTCCTCTCGGTACCACTAATAAAAAAAGGAAATTATAGAACTAATCTTCTTTCCTACATTTAATTGAGCCAAACTTTAAATCAAAATGTGATGGCTGAAACCAAGACTAAAAAGGTTCCATTACTTATAAATATTGTTGGATCAAACAAATGGTTTGAGTTGGGAGAGAAAAGGATTGGTTTGTTTTGGACAATGGCTATGAAGGAATAATAGGAAAGACTTTGTGAATGTGAATGATGATACTATATGCATGCTAGCATTCACTATGGACCCAAATAATTACATATTCTTCATATTAAAAAAATAAATAATAATAATTACGTATTCTTTCGAACTTTTTATTTCATTTTTCCATGTATCCATTTTCTTCTAAAATAATGCATGCAAGGGTATTTCAGATTTTTTTAAAAAATAGTATATTTCCATAACCATTAACCACAAATTTCTGTTAACTCATACTCTCAAATAATTCTAAATCAACATGCCACCAATTAAATGTAGTTTATATAATTTCAAAAAGTTTAAAATTGAATATTATGTAAATTTTTATTAATTTTCTTTTAAAAAGTTACCATCTACCACTAATAATTTTTAAAATATATTTACCATTGATCTCTTTTTATTAAATTTATTAACATTATCAAACTAATTTTAATTATATTAACTTTAAATTTATCATAGAATCAATTTTAAATTTTAAAAAGGTACAAAAATTAAAATGGAAACATTTAAAATTTAATATTCATTTGATAGCCATTTGATTTTTTATTTTTAGCTTTTGAAATTTAAGTATACAACAATTACACAAACACATGGTTTTCATTATTTTGATGTCTATAGTTTAGTTATGTTTTTAAAAATCAAACCAAAATTTAAAAATTAAAAAAATAACTTTCAATTACTTGTTTTGATTTATGAAATTTAGTTAAAATTTACTTATACTTCCTAAAAATTATATGTCGATAAATTGAATAAATACAAGCTGAAAAAATTTCAAAAACAAAAACAAAAAATGATTACGAACTTAGTCTAGAACAAAACTCAAAGTATAAAAGTTCAAAATGTTATTTTAACATATACTTAATTACAGATTACTACGAAAAAAAAAAAAATACAGTTACCGTATAAATTATAAGCATTCGTATATGTATATTAACACTAGAAATCCTACTGAAATATTCTTATGTATTTTGACCAATCAATCACATCAGGCTAATATAAAGAACAATCAGACTCTCAACAGAACAGAATCCAACCTAGTTTAAATTTTGCAAGGCAGAAATGAACATAATGAACCTACTTTTTAGTCTCCTTGAAAAATTGCTCATGAATTTGAGGAAGATGAACAATCTCTCCTCAAAATACTGCATTTCACCACCTGAAATATACAAATATCATTCATTTTGTGCTCTTTTTGAAGAAGGGAGCCACAACATGAAACATCTTTAGAATCAATATTCAGACAAGACCAGCAAACATATGTGCATGAGAATATAGGAATGCATAAAAATGGAAATGAGGGTGCCGAGCGATGGGCGAGGTGGTTACCAGAGACTCTGTGTGATAACCTTAATATGTCGATGCATTCTAGGGCTAATCAAGCCGATCTCGGAATGCAAAGATGGCACGCAAATCAGAATATAATTCTTGGAGAAGATAGGACAACATGCCCAAAGATACTAATATATAAGTACATAAGTTGACACAGTTGCTGATGAATGGCATTTGTTGATACTAACTTTTCCACCTCTCAACAACTCAAGTTTAAACAAAACAGGGCAAAAAAGATGAAAAGAGAGAAAAAAAAAGGTTGATACTCAATAAGATGCGGACAAGATAGACAACCTAACTTTACTGCAAAACCATACGAAAATATCCTATTTGGTGTTTTCTAATGATTCACCTTGTCAAATTTTGAGTTGTTCGAGGCTCTCTAACGTCTTAGTTTCTTGCTGACTGTTTGCGACTGTCGTAGCTTGTTCTACTTCAGCAGGTGATATAGTAGATGCCGGTGGTGAGGGTGCGGTAGGAGCAGGAGGGTCTTCTTTGGGAGCGGGAGCAGCTGGAGCTGGACAATCTTCTTTTTTAACTACCGGAGGATTTTCCTTGCGTACTGGGGCTGGGGGAGCAGCAAAAACAGGTATTGCTTGCCTAATAGAAACGGGTGGGGCAATAAGTATGGGAGGGACTCGAATTACATGCTGAGGAGGCATCTTCGATGGTTGCGGTAGAGGCGGGGCAGAATACACAGGCATTGCCGTTCTAATTGTCACTGGTGGGGCAATGCCATGGCAAGATGTCCTAAACTGCTGAACTGGAATATAAGAAAGAGCAGCTCCAGCATTGAACTTCTGGGGGCGGGTTCCAGAGCCTTCTAATGCAGGAGTTTGGGATTGTGAAATGGGGATTTTATTTGTGGAAAATGGCGCTCTGATTCGAGGAGCTACCTTTGGACAAATTAAGGGAAGAATTTTTGATGTTGGAGCAAGGTGGCGCTGGGGACTAGTTGGCCTTGGACTATGAATTTGAAGTTTTCTGGGGAATGGGATTGTTGCATTTGGATTTGACATGGCCATCTTTTCCTTTTGGCGATAATTCAACAAGGCTCGAGCTATAGTGATCTGCTCCAGCTCATCGTTGTTTTCTGGTTCCGATGACGAGCTTGCTGATTCTTTAGCCACTAACCAAAATTAAAACAAAATGTTATGATCTCTTCACCAGAATATAAAATGCATAGGCATTGTGACAAGGTAAATGATTTTCTTAGAACAAAATTATGGCAACATTGGATTATAACGCGTGTTCGCAATTGATATTAACCTATTAGAGGCAATTCCATGATGCGCTTTTACTATACTCAAAATCTTGCGTCATGTTTTATTGTTATCAAACTCAGCATCAGAAAAAACTGGATGCAAAATATTTAATTTTTAAGCGTGGCAGAAGCAATCAAGCATAGGATATTTAGCTTCCATAGAAATTAATGGCTCAATATTAAAGAGCTTTGCCATAAACATGTCGAGGAGGAACTGTTTGAATGCTAATCTCCATGTTCCAGCAGATATTATTATCATGTACAGGTTGCATGCATTAACTTGTAGGATAGTAGTTAAATAAGGTAACCCTTCAAAAAACCACTCACATTGTTTTAAAGCTGACCAAGCTGCCATTGCAGCGTTCTTCTCTGCCTGTTTTTTGTTCTTGGCCGGTTCTCCAGTAAATGTTATTCCAGCCAATTCTACTATCCCTGTAAAAACAGGTAGATGACCAAGGCCTGATCTAAACGTTGTATATTGTGGCAATGGGGCTCCAACTCTTTGGGCAATTTCCTGCAGGAGGTTCTTGTAAACCCCTGTCTCATCCTGTTCATAGATGATTATAGTAAATTATTAAACTAAAAATCAGTAAAAATGTTCATGCTAGCAGTACCTTTAATTCATGTCGAGAAAATTCAAGAGATTGAAGAACAAGATCAAAAGAGAAAAGTTCACAAATACTGTGCCCAAGAGGATTAGTAGATTTCATCAATCTTTCATTTCTAATAATCGAATGATAAAATCAAGCATGCAATTATATTTTAGTCCGTAGTATAAGAAATAAACCAACAAGGAAATATTATTCAATTATAAAAACTATTGGTGCGGATACATGTCATGTTATTAATTATTCTTAATGTCTTCATATTCTCAACATTGCTAAAATTTACAAGTATTTTAGACTTCTTATGATATTTCATATTTCATTTGAGAGACCTGGTGCCCAGAAAACTATTTTGTTGTCGTTGATAATACTTTCAAATAGAAAATTTTGTAACTAAAGTTTCTAATGAGAAAACTGAAGGTTCCATTAGATAAATTTCTACGGTGCAGTAAGTTTGGATCACTTTTAATAAAGGAAGCATTGCAGAATCAGATCCATCTTACTTGAGGCAATCTGAACTTGAAGCTCATCTGCATCATAATACGATTTGTGATGATCTCCACTGTTTGAAACTGAGTTCTATTTAATTCTGAAAGTTTAAGTATTTTATATTTTTTTCAAAACTACTTCTGTGGAACCACATTCCAATAATAAGCCATTAGCTCCAATTCTTACATTCTAGATCATTAGTCTATTGCTTCACATAATGAAACGCCATAAAATTGAAGTGTTTTTTCATTAGTCTACACCCATCCATCACTCAACCAATAGAGCTCTATTAATGGCCATGTCTTTCGGATTAAAATCCGAAGTTACAATTTGAAGTTTACAGGAGCGAAATAGTTTACGAACACAGTTGCTATTATATGAAACATCAGATACATTCTCCAATTAAGAGGGACATCTTTATTTCTTAATTTTGAAAAAGATATTAAAAAAGGGACGAGAGAATTTGAAACCAAGTTTATAACCTCAAACCCATTTAACTTATTAAATGAGTTATTACCATTGACCAGCCAAAAGAGACTATCCAATTCGAAAACAAGGTAATGAGGAATAAATTACTCAACCTAAGAAACATCAATTAACGAGGTTGAGCGCCTCAGCGACAAACAGAAACAAAATATTTGATATTTTTAGCAACTATCACAAACAAATCATCATTTAACTGAGATCACTAAGGCGATACATAGAACCCAAAGTCCATAAGCAAACAATTTCATTGACTAAATGAAATGATAAGAAAATTCATTGTATAAGAACACAGCACCGATCAAGGAAAAGTATCCCCAAATCAACTGAAAATTTCCCATCTCTCTCTTCAAACACAAAGACAAACAGAAGTTTTTAAAACAGAATAAAGAGTTGACAGGGACAAATGCACGCATTTACTCAAACGGTGAAAGGGGAGAAATAATTTTTTAAAAACAACAAAGAAGAGTTGGTCAAACAATTTCCAGTGAAACACGGGGAGAAATAATTGTATAAAATAATTGAAACCCAAGATTCAAAGACTCAAGACTTTTATGAACAGAGATAATGGCAACATCTTCCTAATTTCTAATTGGTTAAACTTGATCATCTCTATCTGAAATCAGCCTCCAACAAGCTTATCACAATTGGTGCAAGATTTCTGGCTCCTGCCGTTTCTACAATACCCATCTGATCATTTATGAGATCGGAGAAATAAAATGGGCCAAAAGTTGGAGCTACCGAAAACACAATTGGACGACCGACAAACCCATTAATGAGCAAATTAATTACACCAACTTGACGAGAAGACTACTCCAGACAGCTGGCTCCGAGATAATATGGTAAACAAAACTAAATACCTCTTCTAATGGAACGAACCCTCAAAGAAGAGTCACGAGTTCACACTTTCCGATCAAATTTGACCATAAAGATCACATGTCCGACTCATAACTTGGAAGAAAAACCCTAATCAAATCCATGGCGCATCCATCATTTCAACCCTAGATGGAAGAAAAACCATCTCACATCGATCTTAGTCAACCTAACACACCATCGCTGATTGTGCAATTTCTCGATAATCTAGGTTTCTTATCCGCACAAGCCGGAAATGATAACATGAAACTTCAGAAGAGTAAACAAGAACAAAATGCTGAACTAACACTAACATGACAAAAACCTAAACCTAATTACGAATTTCCCCACCTCGAAGTCCCTAAAAACAGTAACATCAATTCGTTGCATGAAAAAACAACCAAGAACTGAAGATCAAGCAGCGGAGCACAAGAATGGAAACCAAACAACCGTATAAAAAAAGACTCACCAGGATCCTAGCTGCAAGCGAATGAGGAGGACCACGGTTAGAGAGAGCGTTCAAGGCAACTTCAGCGGCGGAGTGCTCGGCCTGACGGAGAGTAGAGCAGTACTGAGGGCATTCAAAGATCTCGCCATTGAAGTTAACAGTAGCTTTGAACCTCGGCGCATGGTCTGGTCCTTCCCTAATGCAGCAATACGAGGGAAGATTGAAGCAGCTCCTCTGCGCCAGCTCTTGAAGCTGGTTCTTGTACATTTCTGCACCGATTCCCCCTCAGTTTCACAAATTAACCTCCTCCTTCTCCGATTGGATTCTTCACAGAAACCGAAAAACCTAGGCCAGATCCGATCCGCCGCCGTAATCTAGTAGATAAATGTAAGCTACAGAAACAGAAACTCGCCGTCGTCGACGACGGAGATGAAATTCCGGCGAGATCAAAAAGGTTTTTAGGGGTTTTTTCCCTTTCACTTTCAGAGGGAGTAGAGAGAGAGCCCTGAGGCTGGTTTGTGAGAGAGAAAGGGAAAAAAAAATTCTTACTGAAAAAAACAAATTTCGAAATTATTTATTTATTTAAAAAAATTAATTATTTCTACTTTTTATTTTATGTTTTTGTTTGTCTCATTCAGAACAATATTGTATTGCTGAAATTTTGTCAACTGGAACGTTGAATAGCTGCATTTGCCATTGGGCTTGATGAATTATTTTAGATTTGTTTATTAGTTAAATAAGTAATTAATTCGTGTTATCAATAAAAATGAATGAATATTTTAAAAAATTGTGATGGTTTTCAGTATTTTTTTAAAAATACAATTGCAGTCAATGACACTGCACAGATTATAGACATAATAGAGACAATAGGATTATTAAGGGATTTCTATATACAATAGAGAAAAATTATGTTTTTTTTTTTTTTCATTTATATTTTTTTTACCCATTATTTTATTCTCTTTTCTCTATTGAAATGACAAAATTGTCCTTTTTATAACTATTTTATTAAAAAAATAATTTGAGTCATGCATTAAGATAACATATATTTTCATGTTCATATATGGTTAATTATATTTTGTTATTTTTATCCAAAAAATATATAATTAAAATTGAAGAAAAATAAAATATTGTTTAAATTATGAACTTTTCTCTTTTGCTATTAAATTTGGTTTTTAGACTCATAGTTTTGCATACAAATTTTACATAATTGCTTTTTACTAGAAGAAAATTAGTGGGTTATCACAAATTAAATTACATATTCCTCCTTAAACAAATGTCATAATGTACACAAAAAATTGGTTGTACGTGCCATTCAAATAGTCCCTCGATAATTGGTTCCTCATAAATAATAAAATATATGAAGCAATATTTTTAAAATAGAAATAGGAGTAATATGAATTTAATTAAGTAGTGTTTGACTTTATATTCATTTCGTAATTGTTTTGAAACCCTAATTGAATTTAGAGGTTGAGGGAGGAGAGGGGGAATAGTCCATTCGTGTTTGTTTTTAGTACATCACAATCTTTCACAACTCCTCTCAATTCCTCCTCAACTCATTATTAAACATCACATCAAATATTTTATTTAATTATATTAAATTTTATATAATTTTTAACTATTTTTATTTTTATTTTTTTAATTTTAATATTATATTAACCTTATTATTTAGTTATATCAAATATATATACATATATAATAAACATCACATCCACTCACATCAATCTCTCATATTATCTTTTCTAATAACACCAATCCTCAAACAAGTATTTCATCTCTCCAAATCACCCTACTTCCTCTCCACTTTCTTTTCCTTCCTCTCTTCTCTTCTACTCCCCTAAACTCCGAAATCCAATCACCCCCTAAGTACAAAGTCGGTTATTGTAGTTTTGAATTGTCATCACTCCAACCCAAGATTTGGTGTATAAGTGGCCATCTCGCCATTTTAATAAAGTTGATCGAGGAAGTTTCTTATTTACACAAAAATTTTCACTTTATGTGTTTCTTCCTCTCTTCAAAAATGGCATATACGATTACTTTTATGTGGTAATTTAGGTGCATACAATTTTAAAATATAGACTAAGATGTATAGTGATTATTTGGCTAGTCACAGTTCGTTATTCAAGTAATTATTATTGAAATCTCAAATATTAAGGAGCTATAATAACTCACTCAACCTTTTTGTTGTACGTTGAGTAAACTATAATAATAATTCATATAACTCGTTTGAAATCAGAAACACCTCAAATTGTTTATACTATGAAGATCACTAAAAAAAAATTGGATAAATTTAAAATTGTATTGTAGCATTTTTATTTAAATACAAAAAAACATGGGGATGAAAATTAGAACTTTGAACTTTAAGATAAAGGAGTAAACATCTTTATTATTCAACTATATTCTTATTAGCATTTATCTCACTCAATAAATTCAGATTATCCTAACAAAATAAAAACAAAAATACAAGATGAAGAAACAATTCTATGGATAAGAACAAGAATAAGAAGAAAATAAGAAAGGAAATGGTAAAGCAAGGAGGTTTGGTCAACCCAAAAACCAATTGAATGAAGGGAGAGTGTTTAATAAGAGGGTGTAATTATGGTGAACAACTTTTGTTGAGTTTCATTTATAACCCACCATTAATATACTCATCTTCTTTTTTGCCCCATTACTTTCCACTCTTCTTTTCTTCTTCTTTGTTTTAAAGTATATATTTTGACATTTCATTTCATTGTTCTTTCTAATTATTTCAACACTTTGCCACACATATAGGTGTCAATGTTTGATGACATAAATTTTCTCAAGTTTCAGTTGTTTATACAGTTGGAAATTTTCTTTAATATATATATATATATATATATATTTACAATCAAGTCTATGTTTAGTAGCAACAATGAATTTGTAGAATAAAAAAGGAAGGGTCATTTAAAAGTGGTATTGACTTTTTATGAACATGTATTTGTTTAACTTTCTAATTTGGTAGTTTAAAAAAAAATCATTTAAAATAAATAAATAAATAAATAAATAAATTGGTAGGAAAAGATAAATATTTTACACAAAAATACTAATTGGAAATAATATTTTTAAACGTCATATCAAGGTTGGTTTATCAAAATTTCATAAAGTGGGTTTGTATAGAAGGTTTTTAAGGGTTTATTCAGATGTTAGCTTAACTTTACGTTTGAATAGAGTAGTTTCAAAAAATTTAGATATTAACTCAATTTCCCATTTGGATTAGAATTGTTCCAAGAAACTTACACAAAAACTTTCCTAAAGCTCTCCATATAAACTCACATTTATCCTTCAATACAATACCACTTCTAATTGAACTATTCATAACTTTTTAACTCAAATTAACGAGAATTTTCTGCTACAACCATTCATATTTTCTTAATTTAAATGTTGGTTTTTTTTGTCACAATCATTCATAACGTCTCTGTTGAAACGAAAGGTTCTGTCACAACCATTTATAAATATCTCTCGATTCAAACAAACTTTTATCTCGATCAAACCTCTCATAATCACTCAAACTCCTTAATAATCACAAACTCTCATTTCCAAAAATTCTCTATATATCCAAACACTCCCTTTATGAATAAATTGAATTTTTTTAAAGAATAAATTGAAATATAGAAACTAGAAAGTACGTAAACCACTAAATATATATACATATGTGAGCCAATTAACCAAGAGTTTTGTTTGCATTTGCAGATCACTCTTCAGAAAAATCTGGTTCATAACTCTAATCTATCTTTCAAACAATAAATTTACTTTTTTCTTCTGTTTCTTATTTTAAATACTGGATGAAAAATCCGAATTTATAACTTTTAAAAGAGATTCTAGTTTAAAATAATCAAGTTATTATTATTATATATATAAATATATATATTTGTTCATTATATTTATAAACTAAGATTTATTTTTTCCTCTCTATATGCAACTTTTAAGATGTATTTATTTATTTATATTAATTATTGAGTTCAACTTAAGAATTTTATTAAGATAGAGAGAGACGGAGAAAGAGAGAGAGAGAGAGAGAGAGAGAGAGAGAGAGAGAGAGAGAGAGAGAGAGAAACATTCCAAGTAGAATAAGTCTAAAAAATTTTGTTTTAAAATTTATAAAAATTATATTTTAATTTATAAATAAATGGTATTTTATTGTTATTTTTTAAATGGCCAGTACTCTCGGGATGGATGATTTTTTTTTTTTTTTCCCTCTTCAATTAATTTGTTTCAAGTATTAATAACTTCATGTTCAATGAGAGTACAAGATTAATTATTCATGTGATTGTGAATTATAGAAGTTGAGATTTCGGTATCAAAAGAAAAAGATAGGAAAAACATTATTTATGAAATTGATGTAAATGTTATTTGTAATAAAATTATTAGATTCACGGTTTATCTATAGAAGCTTGAGAACGAATAATGAAGGAGGTTGAATAATTTAACAATAATTATGAATAAAAGCACCTTAAAAACTAAATAAAAATACTCACTTATGTATTGAGTAACCTTAAATTTAAGTGCCTATTCAAATATCTCACTTTTTAATCAAGAGTTCAATATTTTAACCAATTAAGCTATATTTAAGATGATAATTTCTTCAATCATGATTTATCCTAACAATAAAAGTTAACCATAAAATAATATTTTAATTGAAAAGTACAAAAAGACAAATATTATTGCAATATTAACAAATTGAAAAGTATCATAATAACATGTATTATTGGTTAAGAAGTTGTAAATTTGATTCTAAAGTCTTTTGTTGAATTATAAAAATGAAAAAAATAATGAACTAAAATAATAATAATAAAAAATAAATAAATAAAGATCAGGAGAGAAGTGGGAGGAGTTTTTAGTGAAAAGTAATAGGAGCCAAAAATATAAGTTGATTTAATAGTCAGAAAATTTTGGAAATTTGAAAAGTTGTGCCTTTTAATTTATGGTAGTCAAGTACCCTTTTTTTTTTCTTTTTTTTTTTTTATTTTTTAAATAACAATTTTCTACATATTACTTTAAGAATCTGAAAATATTTGTTGTGCATGTAAAAAAAAAAAAAAAAAAAAAATTATAGAAGCAAATTAATGACGGGATGAACAAAACATTGGTGAACCGTTGGAATAGTTATTATTATTATTAAAAATTAAAACACCGCAAACATTTCTTCATACTTTCAAATTTCTTTTTTTCTCTCTCTCTCTCTTCTTTTATATGATTGACCCCACAGAAAATGAATCCTACTTTCCAATTTTTCATTTTAATGGAAACAATTTTTCTCTCCCATCAATTTCTTTGTTCACAAATGATTAAAGTAGTTCAATTATAAGTTTGGCCGAAAACCTCTATTATTGTTTTATTTATTTAATTATGTATTGTGAAAAAAAAAACATATAATAGTCAACTGTGTATAACGGAGAGATTATGAATTTAAATTCTCAATTATAAATTAAAAAAAGTTGAGAAATTATTTTATAGTCAATAAAAATATAATAAATTATAAATAAATAAGAGCTAAATATCGATTTTTAAAATCAATTCCGTGGTGTTGAACCCTTTTGGTCATCCACTTAAATATTATTAAACTAAAGAATATTCTAATAAAGCTCTCAATTTATGTTGATTGATTTGTTATACCACGTTTTGTTTCATATTATTAGATTAAAAAAAAAAAAAAAGAAAAACAGCAACAACAAAATTAGTGGAAGTTCTAAATACCCTATTTCTTTTCAGTAGATCTGAATTTTGAAGTTAAAATTTTTCAAATGAAGCATTTAAAAATTTAAAACTTTGAAAAACGTAGTATTTAATGTCATAAAATTATTTCAATTTTTGTTTGACTTAAATAGGTATAATATAATAAATGTAAAATTATATAGTATTGGTACGTAATCTTGTACAAAAATATAGTGGCGTAATAATACTACAAAATTTATGTTATGAATAGTTAATATTAGTATAGGCTCAACATATAATCAAACATATTTAGAACTATTATTAAATTAAATCTCAATCTCTAAATTTGCTTTAAAAATAAAAAATAAAACAAAAAATAAAACTTTTAATGCACATGCAATACAACTATGATTTTCAATGAATCATTGGCTTTCAAAGTTTTGTAATTGGGTCACTAAACCCATTCTAAGCTTTCGATTTCATTTTCAGTAATCTTGCCTTTTCACGATATATCATACAGAATCCTTCGGTGCACCCAATCCTGAATTATAATTACTTTAAAAAAATTATAAATTATAATGAACATTATGATATTAGATATATGAGCTTGAAACTCCACTTCTAAATATTATGAAAAACAACTTTAAATTGACTGGTGATTGGGATTAATTGACATTTAATCAATAATAATGAATTCACACATGATAACTTTAAGAGTTCAAGAAAAAAAAATTTCCCACAGGAATGCATAGAAGAACAGAACATTTTTACATATATAATACCATTTGTGTAACACCTAATGATACCACATATGTAAAATGTAATGCTTCCCTACGCATTCGTGTGAGGTTGAAAGCTTGACCACTTTATCAGATAAATTACAACGTGAATACTAGCAAATTAAATGTGTATAACCAATAGATCTTTATTACAAGCCTCTTAATTTTCCATTATAATTATTAATAAAGAAAAACAAAAAAACAAAAACACCATTATGCCATATACCATTAACTTTTTCGAGATATGACAATAGAGAATAGAACTATTTGCTAAATAAATATAAATAAAAATAAAAAGTGGGCAAATTGAACAAAATAAAGTGACATATCACATACTTTTTCTTGAACAAATTAAACTCTATACACCAGCACTCTATTTTGTCTCACTTTTTCAGAACCGCAATTACCATCGCAAAAAAAAAAAAAATAATAATAATAAAAAAATTGAGTGCTTGATTTTATGAACCACAAGGAAAAAAGAAAACATAAACAGGTATTGAGTGCTCCATTTTAAAAGAAAAGTGCTTTTTAAGCATACATTTTCTAAATTTACCTCTTGACGTGCAAGTAAATAGATGAAAATGAAGCAAACAAATAGTTTCTTACAAATGGCTCAAAGAGTTTTTTGGAATGTTGGGAAATGCTTTTTTGCAAAAAGCAGAATTTAGGTGGAGATTGAGTGATCTTTTTGGCAGGCTAAAAAGCAAAGCAAAGCAAAACCAGAAGTTGACAAAGACCCACTGAAAATTTCAGTTCCATCTCAAACAAAAGGAGCAAACAGTAGAAAGATTTTTGTTTTTCTTTTGAAAGGAAAATATATATATATATGAGAGAGTTGAACCACAAATCTCTAGTCCTGTTATTCAGAGCCATAGGGGGGATCTGCAACTACACACCAGTGGTCCATAAGCTCTACATTTAAACCATCCAAACATAGATAGGATTTTGGCTACCAAACATGACTTTAATGTGCATTATTTCGACTCCGAAACTCCGAACAACAAATTCTCCCAGCTCTAATGAATTCTATACCTAAAGGAATTCCAGAGATTGGAAACCTCCACTCAAATCTGGAGGTTAAGCCATAAATATGCTTAGTTTTTCCTTTCTTTTCATTGATATTCTCATGTTAAACCTCTTAAACCATTCATGAACCGCTAGTTAACGCACACCTCGACTATTCTCACAAGATAAACTACTCGACTCTAAAACATTTTGTGGTCAAAGAAACCCGTAAGAATTTAATTCTTAAATTGGTGGTCACCATGGATTGAACTCGTAGCCTCTTATAGATCCCCAAGACCCACTTTATCCACTAGACCTGATAATGATTGAACTATTGGTATTGATCCATTAAGTTTGATCTACTTGCAGCAGTGCTCATCGAAGAAACTGCTAAACTTGAAACTTATATAAATTGGGACTTCCTCTACTTGGTTGAACTTTGAAGGAAGTATTACCAATAAGACCTAAAGCAAATTAGTCAATGTACAGACTTTAAGTAAGGTCTAAAAAGTAAAATGCTAAAAGGTGCTGTAAGGGTGGTTGACATTGGATTAGCCCTATATCATAAAAAGATCATAATGAGAAGGTGATTGCCAAATTGATCAAATTAAGAGATCTTTAACATAAGAAAATCATATTTCTCACTGCTCTCTATTACTTGTATTCCATCCCACCACCTAAAAAACTTTCTGAAAATGTAGAGTTTAGGCACTTGAGAGCACCACTTAAGCAGATCCTCAATCTCCTGAATCTTGTGGAATCAATTACAAAAGAACTTTATTCAATGCCTAAATCATTAGAGCTATTGGTAAACCTAGCTACTATAATAGTTCGCAAAAGTAGATCTTCATCTCATAGATTCTCACTAATATAATTTTCTTATTTTCCCAGTGGATGAAATTAAATTGAATACAAATTTTATGAGCTAGCCTACACTCTATGATAAATAAAATGCAAAACCGTGGGTGTGTATGAACATCGGATACGCAAAAATTATAATACATGGAGCGTTACCATGAAAATGGGCTCGCACCCAGCAGAAAAATTTCGTTTTCAACATCCTTAATCCATTGACAAACTCGATTGCAGATCTTTATCGCCAAAGCCTGTGGAATCATAGTTCTACAAATCAGATGAGTTTCTTTTCCCCCAAAAGGGATCAAACTCACATTAACAAGGGAAACATAAAAGCAAGGCAACACCCACACACGCAAACACAAAAAGAGAACAGTAGGGGGGAAAC
>JBBMKA010000005.1:2587552-2612980 GCA_037833695.1 Sechiopsis laciniata
CACATTAACAAGGGAAACATAAAAGCAAGGCAACACCCACACACGCAAACACAAAAAGAGAACAGTAGGGGGGAAACAACTTTATTTACAAGGGTAAGTTCCAGCGGTCAGTAATAGAGAATAAAAATGGAAGTTCATATTGTGGGGAAGTTGGAAAAAAGTAATATTTACATGGGAATAAATCATTTCCACGAACTTTTTTTCACATTAGGGGTTTAATCTTAATATACAGTCGACATCTTAATAATTAAAGTTCGTATTGTTTCTCTAGTAGTTTCTAGTTTGCAACTTTTTCTTGCCAAAAATAAAATTAAAATTCATCATAACATTCATGAAAGATCAACGAGCAAGAACACTATGAATTCATATAAATAATTTTTTCAACCACCAGATAGGTAGATACTCATAAATCTGACAAAAAGAAATACCTTATCAGCCAAAGGATCAAATGCCGCATAAAGCTCAAAATCTTGGGTGACCCAGCAGAGTAGAACTGCCAACAAAACCATTATTAAAACTTGAAGACTATTATGTTTACGTATCTTTATATCTAAACAGATAATAGGTTTAATGCAGCTGAAAACAGACACTGGCCCCTCTTTCCTCAATTGCATATTTCAAACATAAGCATACCCCTGATAGGCTGATACAAGATTCCAAATTAGGTTTGGTTCTTCACTGTATATGGAAATATCTGCTCAGATGTTTATAGCACACTAATAATATGTTGGACTTGGGGCATAGTTTGATTAAGGCTCTCAAGACTCGAAGGCAAAAACTCCAACAAAAACCGCAATCTTTATCAAGAGAGTGGATTTGGTGGGTTCCATACCATAGTAAAGTCCAAAGGGATAAATAAATTAGTTGCAAAATATCAGATTGTGATGGATAATTAAAAAAAATTAAATTAAATTAAAAAAAAAAAAAAATATATATATATATATACACACACACATGAGAGACAAACTAAAACGTCTGATCCTGATTAAAAGAATACAATGAATAAACAACAGGTATTAGCCAATAAAGTTATGAACTTGAAAGAAACAACGACGACGACGACAACAACAACAACAATAATAATTAATAAATAAATAAAAGAAAAAAGGAAAAACCCATACCATAAAGAGTGGAAGTGCAGAATAATTATTAGGCAATCAATTGAACTATTATATTAACCCAATTGGAAATGTAAAAGGAAATAAAAAAACGTACCATAGTTTTCATCTCTTCTAAACTGAGTTTTATGAGGCCCGATTTCTTTATCATGCATAGAAGCATAAATATTTTGGTATGCTCTGTACAATCTGCAAAAATAAATAAAATTTTACAAAGGCTAATTAATAAGATCTTTAAAAAAACATCTATAATTATAATAGCACAATACTTACCTACACATGAATGTGTAGGGTGAGTATGCTTATTGCCCATGTGACACAGTTTTCCAATGTTTTTCCAATGTTTTATTAATTTTATGTTCTATTGTGTGGTAAATACGTACTGCGACAGGAAATAAGTATAATCACCCTACACATTCATGTTTAGGTAAGTATATCTCATTATAATATGGGGCAAATTTTCCAAACTACCTCTTCTGTTGTTGACGACTGCTGATTGGGGATGAAAATTCAGAAGATACGTACTGATCCAGATATAAACTACGATAAATGAAATGCCAGAGTCCACCAGGACCACCCATCCCAGCACAAGTGTCCTTGAATCTTTCAGAAAATTCTCTTTGTTGGCCCAAACGAGGAGATCTAGTTCTATAACGAGATACAGAATCAACAGGCACATCTTCAACATGCATCCCACCTTCTAACATGGATCTCTGAACTTCACTAAGAACATTTGACTTCACAAGGACAGTCTCAATACGAATCCTATGATGTTGAAACCATTTTTCAGAAAACGTAAAGCAGAAAAAAGAAGAATCAACTATCGATTATTAATTGGAATAAAGTAATTTGGCCAAACTTCAATCCAATTTATGTAGCTGACCTGAATTTTAAAAACCATGTTAGGTGAGTTGGTAGGACAGGACATTCATTGTGTAAATAAAGAGGATAAAAAAAATATGGTTGGTAAAAAACATGTGCCAGTTTTGCCTTAATTGACAACCAACAACACCCTAATGGGACTGTTATATGATGTCTATTTCACCTGCATTCTTTTAAGTGATAGAAGGAATCTGAATTAGTTGTAAGAAGCATCAAGTAAGTGTCAACCTGCCACAAGACATTTATTGGATCATTAATGCAGTGAGGATAATATAAAAAGATCACAATTACTTCTACTCAATATAAAACCTATTAGAATACAAATCTCAATCTAATATTTTAGGATGAGTTTAATCAGTCAATTTATTCTTAACACACCCGTTGACATCCAGACTGAATACTAATCTTCTAATGTTTGAAACAAGAGTGAAGATTTGAATCAGATTCTCAAAGATTGCTCTTTCAACATGTTGATATGTCATAAATCTTTCAAGGTTATTGGGATTTTCTTGCTCTAAACGGTGCAACATGTAGTAGGAACTAGGGAGAAATCCTTCAATCCCCATTACATGAAGAATCGAAGATGATACTATCTTTGGCAAGCCAGTTTTTTGGTCATCGTACACCTAAGAAGAATTTCTAGGACATTTAAGAAGATGTTTAAAACCCGGTAAATTTTAATTCTTCTCTCCTGACACATGCTTTTGAGCCCCACTAGTGATTTCCTCTTCCGTTGAATACTAATGATAGAAGCTCTTTATCGTAATTAGTTACATTTTGGGGGCTCCTGTATGTGGTGATGTAATGACAATTTTGTAGTTTCATTCTTCCTAAGGATAGATAGCAGTTTACCAAAGAAAAAAATTGGATTCTTAATATTTAGACCATTACTATTAAATAAATGAAAATGACATGATAGGGGATTAGGGGGTTTGCAATTAAGATATCTGATACTGTTTTGAAACAAAAACAGAAAATCTTAAACTATGTGGGTTAAATTCAAACGCTAATTGAATTTTTATGTTCATCTTTATTTTAATTATTTTTTAGTAAAAAAACTAAAATATTTTGGATTGGATTTTTTAAAATAATATATCATAAAAAATAAAAATAAATAACATGTCTTCGGTATATTCGTGTCCTATATTTTTAAATAAAGGCGTGTCTCCATGTCCATGAAGTGTCATGTCTGTATCTCGTGTCCGTGCTTCTTAGCTCCCAACTTAAGCTATATCAAGCGCACATTACTGACATAATGAAATAGATTTCCCCAAACTTTTTCAACCAACACTTTAATAGTTGGGCCCAGTGTTTTAAAAGGCGCACCTGGGCTCAAGTCCCACCTCTAACGCCTCGCTTGTCGGCGAGGCGCGTGTAATAAGGCGTGCGCCTTATGGCGCCTTACGTGAAGCCCCGGACGCCAAAAGGCACGGGCCTTGTGAAATTTTTTATTTCCTTTGCGTTTCTTGTATTTTATATCTCCGTACTAGGTCATTCGAAGCGCGTGAAGGTTGATAGTTGAATATTATGTATGTTTTATATATTATTCTTGGTTTAAACTTCATTTGTGTCCATGAAAAGTGTTTTTATCGTGTATACACACATATATATGAGTTTTTTGTGTCTTTTTATATAATGCGTCTAAAGTAAAAAAGTTCTCGCCTTTTGGTGCGCCTTGCACCTCGGGCTCTAGAGGGCCATTGCGCCTTAGTGCGCCTTGCGCTTTTTAAAACACTAATCGGGCCTATAATTTGATTTGTTAGTTCATATATTAACAAAAAGTTGCAAAGTACAAAAGCTCATACATGTCACCAGTACCAGAAACTTGCCAAAATAAAATTCGAAGGGTAAGTCTCACTCACATCAAAATAATGAACATAGGCATACAAAAATGCCATAGGATTGTATCTTGGAAGGCATATTGGAGAGAAAGACTCGGATGTCCTGCATTAAAGGGAGAAATAAAATGAAAAAGTAAGTACTTGTTTATTGATATAATAAGTGCCAACTCAAGATGAACTCCACATCAACCAAATTGAAAATATCTGAAGTATGCATCACTCAATCAGTCTATAACATTCAAAGATCAAAAGCATTTAATGTGCAGTTTTAAGAGAGTAATCTAAATACACAGGGAAATGGAATGTAAAACACAAAAAAGGAAATAGAAGATTGTGAAAAAACCTGTTGAATTTCATAAAGACAAACGTTGTTTCTAAATCAAATGAATATCTCGACTCCTAGTAATGAAAACAGCTTAATTCTATGAGAAATAAAAAAATCAGGTTTTTTATTTTCGGTTTTTGATAATTAAGCTTGGGTCCTCATGATTTCTTTACCACGGTTATCATTTCAATACAAGAAACCAGCATGGTTTTCATATTTCTTCAGTAAACATTTGAATTCTTAGTCAAATTCCAAAAACTTCCAAAACTGAGTTCAAGCTTAATGTCTCCCAAGTCCAAGCCTTAGGGCACGAATACCCTAGGTATAGGGGAGCTAAGCTCTAACTTCCTAGTTATAAAAAAAGAAAAAATAAATAAATAAAAAAGAAAGAAAAAAAGGCTTGGTTTGGAAACATTGGTAGAAAGTAGAAAATAAAGCAAAAAACTTCTAGAAATAGAGTTCTTAATTTTCAGATACCAAAAACCAAATGGTTATGAGGCCTACAATATTGATTAAACAATTATGTGAAAATGTGCAGGAGTATTCACGTGCATAGATATTAGCATGTAAAGCACACACGTGCAAACTAGAAAAGAGAGATTTATACAATCTCGCACATGGAGTAGCAAAGATAGGAAAGAAAAATTACAGAACATTAACGATTACATTTTTGGTTGTTCTAAATGTGCCAAAGTTAAGTTATTAAGCTTAATGTCAGATGCGATGTTTGGTTGTTCTAAATGAAGCATAACAATACAACCTAAAATTTGAAACTAACCTAAAGGACTCTGATGACATCACAAAGTTGGCAAGTAGTAACATATCATCAGGATGAAGAGAAGCTTTTTGGGCACCGACAAGACTGATAACCTGAAATACAGATCCAAATCTTATATATTTTATGGAGAACATGATATGTGGAGCCAAGGGAAATGAAATGGGACAAGAAGATGAAAGCTCACCTTATGTTTGCACATTAAAATTGCAAAAAGAATGCCTGAATCAGCAACATCTTGTAATATTGCACCTGCAGCTTGTCTTGTACCATAAGCAAGAGGAAGACAAGTGTATGCATGAAGAAATGTAGCAGGGTTCCTGAAGTTGAACCAATCAATTAGAAAAGAGAAACAATCATAAAATTTAAAATGATATGTCAATGCCCCTCAATGAAAGATGATATTGAAAAGTATACCCACCCCCATTCCACCATAAGCATAGTTTTGCATATGCGAGAGAAAGAAAAAGAGCATACATTGACTGGAAATTTAAGAATTATAAAAGAAAAGGTGGTTGTTAGGTTATGTGTAGTAAAAAGGAACACTCTAGAAAAAGATCCTCAAAATCCATTTGAAAAGTTATTGGTGCAGTGCAGGAACAGAAACAGCAATATTGGGTTAACAAAAATGTGAAACCATGACCAGCTTTTTTCCATTCAAAATCATGGTCAATAGATGTCTTATAACACTGAAGTGATCTTGATGGTGCTATACTGCTATATTTTTGCACCAGCAGAATAACAGCTCAAAAAAGAGCCCAAGCAGTTTACAAAAGAAAAGAGAAGAAGCCGGTGTTTCTCATCCAGAAAAACAGATATAGGGGGGTCAAGAGTGCTGAAACTAACCAACCGAATGAATGGATGAGAGAGGAGAATACAACATCCGTTCCTCCAAGAAGAGAAGTCATATCAAACTTGGGATTTCTCTCGAAGCATCTATTTACAGACTTTGTTAGAATAAGTATCATCTGCATGCACGCATCACAATATATCAAATACATGAAAAAACTATGATAACAACAAATACTCCATTCATAAAAATTAAAGCAAACAGTAAAAAATGATCACTCCATTGCACAGACAGGCATCAATTCATGTAAGAAAGCTAGAGACAAAGAAAGAAGAAATTTAAAAATAGGTTACAAGCAGAACCAAGATTACCTGACCGTAAATGAGTTCCAACTGGCCTCTTAATGATTCATAAGGCTCTTCTGTGCAGCTGATGCAAACCAAGTAAATTGGACCCTTCACGAGAAATACCACCTGAAGATAGGGAAGTATCTATAAACATATTTTATTTATATTTTGTATGAAAGAAGACAAATACGAAAGTTGAGAGGGGAAAAAAAGGATTTGAATCTCTCCAATTTCCAATTCTACAGCACTAGTATCACAAGCAAAGCACCAGAAACAATTTCACAAACACAGATAATTTTTTGAAAGTGAAGAAATAGTATTTGAATACAGATAGTTTCAAAGACAAGATATACCTACAAATTTTGCACACACATTCACTACTCAGGTGGAGATCAGAAAGTAAAGGACCAATCAACTATTCCAAAGGTAGCACATCAGGGAAGAAACACAATTGTTTTCCCCTAACGGGCAATATTGTTTAGAGGTTAAAACCTACTAAGGCACCAAACACTTGTTACAGCCTACATACAACGTACGAGGCATGAGCTTAAATGAGGTCATATGCATAATACATGTGCCGCACATACACACATCCATACAAATGCATAAAGTTGCAGAGAACAAAAACAAAAAGCAAAGGAAAATAAATTGCATGCATTAATCATGTTTGTGTGTGAGTGAGGGAGAAGGGTAGTTTAGGACTTGGATCCTCTTGTGCATTGGCCCTTTTCGGCATCCATTCAATTTTTTAACAAATCTTCGTATCCATTTTGGTAAAAGAGCTCGATATCTTTGCTAATGTTCCCTGAACTGAGACCTACTCAGAGAAAGGAGTCTGAGTTTTATTACAAATCACAAGATGAGTGCTACCTGGCATGTTGCCTCCTTCCGAAAGAAAGTGTCTAAATGCCTTCTTGATGATTTAGATTACCTTGTAGGCTTAGCAAAGTGAAAAATGAAGTATAACGGGAGATTAGTTAGAGAGAGTTGCTTCAATAGGTGTGTATCAAGAAGAAACTAAGGCTGCATCTACTTAAATGAGAATGAGAATCTTTTTTGGACTGAAAAGAAACTTTGTGGAATGAGTAGAACTACTAAATTAGCGTTGACTGATATTAATTAGAAATAGAAATTGGAACAAAGAGGCTGTCATCGATTTTATATTCCAGTATATAAAATGATAATGAAACTCAACTGATGTGAGATACAAAACAGGTTGAAAGAAAAAAAAAATTAATCAGTTCAACAATTTAGAGACACCCGAGAATCAGTGTGGGGATGGAATTTCTCACTTTTTTATGTAAGGGAATGACATTTCAGAGTTATTCCCAATTTTTAAGTTGGGTCAGTTCATTCCCTTAGGCCTTAATGAAGTGAATAACAATAATGGGTTGTTAAGGACAACTCTGGATAGATCTCGACATAATAGCTTTGAATTTGGTTTCACCCAAAAGGTCATACCAATGAGTTGTTGCCCTCACTTATATATACTTCTTTTTTTTTTTGATATCCGTGACTATCCAGCCAGCTTGCGTGCACCTCGACTAATGTCACGGGACATACCGCCTGACCCTGCAACATTTGAATGTCAAGGAAACTCGTAGGAAATTAATTCCTAGATAGGTGGTCATCATGGATTGAACCTATCACCTTAAGCACCCCAAGACCCTCTTTGTCCTCACTTATATACTTGGTCATAATATTCCTATTATCTAGCCAATGTGGGACTTTGGTTGCACTCTCAACATGGGCATGGCAAAGACTCACTCCATTAAATCCCCTAAAGTAAAAGAACGCTAAATTCCAATAACAAACATTGAAAAAAAACCAATAATATAAAAAATAATAAATAATTAACATTATAATTTTTTTTAAATGACCTGGTGTTTTCCAGCTCTAACCCATTTGACACGATCACCCCTGAAAAGACAAGTAATCAGTCAGAATGCAGCATTGATTTAAGAGGAAATGTTACCTGAGATTTTGAATACCGTAATGCAAATTTGAATATTTTTAAACTCAATGATAACATTGTAAAAAAAAAAAAAGTCAAGCGACTTACCCATCCTCCACAAAGGAAATGATTGCCTGCAAGCTGGCGGAAAATCCTGCTAGTTTATACTCATCTCCATACCTGGATGTGATTAAATTAAATCAAAGTAAGATCACCGTAGAAGGTTGAAAATGATCATGTTTTAAACAAATAAAACTGTTCATTATACTAGAATAAGGAGCAAAGGAACAAACCTGGAATAAATAGGTTTTCCAGAATGGCTCAGAATAAAGAAATGCTTCTTCCTTTTTCTCCACGATATGGAAGCATCATCCTGAACTTCAAGAATTAACTGATCAGGGAAGGTCTAATGATAATAATCAATGCTTGATAGGTACGTTACTGCAATGAAGCAGAAGTAATGAGCATATTTTCTTTGCAATTTTAAAGATATAGCTTATTAAAAAAATAATATAGCTGGAAGAAACTATACTTCAAAAGCCTATATTTTCATCATAACCCTGATGAGTGGCTTAACTACAAACAAAAAATTGCTCCATGCCACATTGTTTTTCTTTGGAATAAGAAATAATTTTATTGATAGAATAAAATAAAGGAGAAAAACTCTGAACACCTATAGGTGAATACAATAGAAGAGCTCCAAGAGGAGATGAAAAACAAAAACTAGCCAGCAACATACCAAACTAAAGACGACCCTAAAAGAAATGTCTTTCGAACCAAAGAAACCAGAAGAGAAAATCCGAGGTCTTTTGTTGAATGGATGAATAAAGCTAGGTCTAAAAGCGAGAACCAAACTTAAATTGTCAATGGTCACATGTGTTCCCTCTTTCATCAATTCCTTAGTGGCTTTCTGTAGAATGCAAATTTTGTAGTTTCTGCTGCAATCTTTTTTTCCATCAGAGTAAAATTTCTTCGATTTTGTGGCTGGAGGTAATGGTGGTATGGTCATAATAAAAAGTCCAAAGATTAAAAGGTAAGGTATCAGATGGTTTTTGATGATTGTATGATGTAGGGTGCGAATACAAAGTGGCAGTTTTCAAATCAAAGATAAATGATGAGCTTCACTTGACTGTGTCATTAGGTGAAAGGGTAAGGGTGGTAAAATTTTAAGAGGCAAAGTGTCATCAATTGATGGGTTATCTAAAAGATTGTTTTGTAGGCTGAGTGAATCAATGTTGAGTTGGATAGGTAAGCTTATGTATAAGATGCAAAAGGGATGTTTGGTTTTTTGGTGGAAGATTTTTAGTATCATGGCATCTATTTAGTGAGCTTATATTGAAGTTCCAAGCCATGAGGAATCTTTACAAGAATCATTGTTATCTGAGAATCAAAGAGCCTTGTTATTTTGAAATAGATTATTAATGCATCTTGTGGAAAATCTATCCCGTACAAAATCTCGAATATAATGCCAAATATCAGTACTAAAAAAACGTTCAACTATGATCAAACCTCCTTTGTTTACGACTGAATCAACATAAGCAGAGGGAAAGCCTACTAGATCAATGATATTTCCATCTTGGAAGTTCCATAAGAAAGAAATGGAGTGGTACGAATATCTTCCAATTCAGAGAATTTTACTTGGCCTCCTCGAGATGTTTCATCAAAAGCTGTTGAATAAGTTTTTTTTATCAAAGAGATTGGGTGGAGTAAATCAAGGGAGGACTGCTGAAATCACATACCATGGTGGCTGGAGTCAAAAGTTGTTTTGCTCCATGCCACATACAGTAAAATCAACATAAACTAGCAAATTCATAATGATTTGAACTTCAAGTGCTTCTAGTTACGTTCAAACATATAGTCTGAAACCACACCAAACAAGGAATTTATGAATAAAATTGATGAATGAGCCATGGTATCTAGCTTGTTCGAGAATGCCAATCCCAAATAAATATTAGAAAGACCCCAAGAGATGGTCTCTTGAAAGCGGGTTAAATAATGAGGAAGACCTTCGGATAAATTTGAGTTAATACTTGAAATTTTTTACCACGACTTATATCATCTAATGCAATGGAACAAAGGAAAAACATATGGAAATGAAGGGCAAACGACTAGACATGCAAGATCTACGCAAGATAACACACCCTAAGGGTCAAGGTTCCATACAAAAGTATCCCTAAACCTAGGCAAATGGAAACTCTCATGCAGAAGAGAAAAACAAAGAACTTTCTCATTCAAAGAAAGATCTCCAAAAAAAAGGATACGAAAATTAAAGTAGTGTGTAGTGGTTTCTCGGTAAAAAGAATTTTTTTATATAAAAGAAAAAAAAAACTATATATAAAAGTGCACTTATCTATGAAAATGGCTTAGAATCTGACCTAAAGTCTTGTAACACTTTCATCTCATCTATGAAAATGTTTTCGAATTTCTATAAAAAAAAAATGCACTTCACAAAAGAGAGAATAAAAATACAAGGAAAATAGAACATAGGGGACCATCATCCAACTAATTGTCTTCCAAAATTTGAATCAGTATCCCATCCTCATTAGAAAATTTCCACAAATTTGGGGAAACAAGGAAGATCCAAAAAGATTTCTTTCCACAAATTACTCATAATGCCTTTAACCCCACAAGTCAAGACCCAAGCGATTCAAATAGCACCCATAATTTGTCACTATAACCTTGAGCCAAAAAGCATTCAACTACAAAGGAAACTAGATGCCAACTGCTCTAATACAAAAATGATACAAATCAAATATGTATTTACATGAAAAGATAATGAAGATAAACCATGTGTTCAAGGTACTTGAACCCTCTGTCTCTTTGTTTTTGAAACAAGAGTAACCACGCTCGTCCCTAGGCCGGGCACCAGAGACATCGAAAGAGTAATGTCACAGGTGAGTCTCAAACCCGGGACCTTGAGGGGAGCATATCCTCAAAGCCCAAGTCTCCAACCACTGTGCCATCCCTTGGAGACCTTGAACCCTCTGTCTTGATATCACTCTCAAGCCCTAATCAATCAATCACTCGATGTCTTCAATATATGTTTATCTCTTCTCCACTCTCTCTTATTTATAACCCCATATCCTTATCCTACTCTTAATAAGATTAGAAATTCTTATCGGAATCACCAAAACCATCCATTAAGTTAGAAGAGCCCAATTTCTAAGCCTTAAATTTCCTTAAACCCAAGATTGTGAAACAACGCCCCATCTCCCATCTAACCAAAATATAACCTAATGAGATTGCCTTCCACAAATTCCTAATTTAAACCATTTTTAAAGAACCATGATCAAATTACTCGTAATCATTGGTGTTATTATGCACCTTGTAACTAATAACAGGAATTGAAAGACAAATCCTTTCTCTCCAATTTGCAGACATGTTAAAAAGAAAACGAGAAACGATAACTCTCAATCAGATCATGTTTCCACAACAAACATGCATAAGCATGACTTGGAAACAGTAATCAAGCAAGCCCCAAAAATCAATATACATTCATGATCTACTCAATAGACAAGTAGTTCAAAATCGTCCAATCAAACAGTCAGTTAACATGTTATCAAATTACAGTACCTCATCGCCATGCCGCTTTCCAGGAACCCACGAGGGTACAGAATTCGAAATTTCACCAACAGAAACGTCATCTCTCAGTTCCTGTATCTCATCCTCAGCAACTCCATCCATCTCCGACCCACCACTACTAGCACTACTGCTTCCTCTTTCACCAGCATACCCACTGCTGCTCGGACTGACCGGTCTATCCACCTCAATCTCCGAATTAGTCCTCCCCCACACAGCCACATCCCCCCCTCGAACCGAACTCTCCGCCACTCCCTCAACCACCTCGGTTCTCACCGATACCGAACCCGAATTCCCCACAACATTCTCTTCACAAACTAAGCCGACCCTCGTTTCCTCATCACTTCCTTGAATTCCAAACTCATGGCCATCGATCGTGGATCGATCTGAGACGCCATTGACGCCCTCTTGGTCCAAAAGCGACTCGGGATGGGGTAAGGTGAGTGCTAGAGACGCCAATTCTTCCTCTAGAGGTTTAGGCGGCGCAGTGGATGTAAATCTAGGGTTGAAATCGTCGCGTTCGTCACTCGATGATAGTGAACTCAACCCAGATGACATCTTTCGGAATTGAACTCGAATTGTTGATTCTCTTTTCCGATTGAAAACTTCAATTTGCCGATCAGAGAGGGAAATTGAATGCGATCATACCTTTCCGAACGCAGAGCTGAGATTGTCGCCACTTGGTGGATGGGATCCGAGTGACATCGCTGGGTCGGTTGGGTCGTCGCATCTATCTGACCGGACCTTTTGTTTTTTCCATTTTCATTAGGTTTTAAGCTTTGATGTCCTCCATGCCGGGACGTAGGGGTGATATTGATTTGATTTTCTTCGGTTTTATGTCAAATCGATAATCGAATCGATTCAATCAATTTGATAAAAAGAGGAACCGAACCAATGTTCACAAAAGAGAAAATTATTGGTTCGGTTTTTCTTGTTTTTTAGGCTAAACGGATAACCGATCCAATCTAATTGATTTGACAATAAGAGGAACCGAACCAATGTCCGATAAAGGATAAAATCATTGTCTTGATTTTCTTCAATTCGGTTCCGGTTTAATTCTTTTTTACTATTTTACGTGCTATTTCACTTCCGATTCATATTTTAATGTTGTTTTCCTTAAAAAAAAAATCTCATAATTTATAATTAAATTAAACAAAAATAATCCGTCACTTACCAATAAAAAGTTTAACTAACATATAAAAAGAAAAATGAAAGTAAAAAAATCAATATTGGTTCGATTCGGTTTTTATCGGTTTTTACAAATAGAAACCGATCTGATCCAATAACTTTCGGTTTTCTCTAAATAAAAACCAATATGTCAAATATTATGTAAACAATCTGAACCGATCCAATAAATCGGTTTTCGATTTTCATTATCACTCCTACGGGGATGGGCGAGTGGAGACCCAATTTTATAAAAATATTGTTTTGATCTTTGTAATTTTCTTTAGGTTAAAATACCATTTTGGTCCTTAGACTTTCACCATTGTTCCATTTGAGTTCCTTAACTTTCAAATGTCTAATTTTAGCCCCTAAACTTTATGTTTGTCCAATTTTGGTCCCTCAACTTTTATATTTGTCTAATTTTGGTTCTAACTTTCATGTGTTCAATTTTGAACCTTCAACTTTCAAAATGTTTAAAAATAGTCATTGTGATTAAAAAAAGAAAATGTTAACTCTGTTTTTTAATTTTCATGGTGAAAGCCATAAGAGGAAAAAGAAAGCACATAAATGAAGAGAAAACCATGGAAAGTGAACTTTCTTCTCTAAACAAGAACAATATCTTAAACTCAATTTAATTCCATTTAAAACTCAGAAAAGAAAATATTTTCCCTTATTTTACAAACTAAAATTGAACAAAATCATGTGATTGTAATGACTGAGAAAAGTGTAGGGTTAGAAGTTGGGGAAAGGATGTATATAAACAAAATGGGGAAAAAGAGTAAAAATAATAACAATAAGGATGAAGTCAAAACTGCTTGTTTTAAAATGGGAACAAAATTTATGGTAGCCATGATTCTATCCAAACCTCTAAACAAGACTTCCTAATAAACACCGCCGAAAACTGCACCTTCCCCCATTCCCCATAGCTTGAATAGGCCTTTCACCCGGTACTCAAAATTATTTTTATTTTATTTTTTTGAATAGCAAGGACTATTTTTAAACATTTTGAAAAGTTGATGGATCAAAATTGGACATATGAAAATCGAGGGACTAAAATTACACAAATATGAAAGTTGAGGGACCAAAATTAAACAAACATGAAAGTCTAGAGACTAAAATTTGACATTTGAAAGTCAAGGGATCAAAATAGAACCATGATGAAAGTCTAGGGACAAAAATAGTATTTTAACATTTTCTTTAATATCCAATTTTAATCTTGTATTTAAAAAAATAATAATAATTAAAAAACACTTGAGGAGTCGTTCACTTTAAGGTCATCCGAGATTCTCATAAAATGGGCATCTACGTTCGTTTTGCACGAATGAGAGAGATACTCGAGAATTTCAAGATGTCAGAGTATCTTAAGATACCCACATGAAGGACATTTGACCTCTTTTGGATGTCATTTTAAAACATGGGTTTCTAGGACATTTTTGCTCTTTACTTATTTGATATATTTACTTATTTAAATATATAATAATTAAGTTTATATAAATAAGTATGTTATATAAATTAAAATGACATTAAATTAATGTAAAAAATTATATAAATATTATAAGGGTATTCTTGAAACTTTAAGTAAAATAAGGAAGAATAGAAGGTGAGGGTCATCATGAGCAACATCAGAAGACTTGGGGGGAAGTCCTTAAACTCGGAGATCCATAAATGATTTCATGACTGGTGTTTAATTCGGTCATCTCAAGGAATAGGTGGGTTCGACTCGAGATCAACTTTCTAATTTTTTTACTTTGATGGGGTCACGAATCTTAGTAGCCCTCATGTTTCATGATTTTTTTTACTTACCAATTCAACTTACTTTCATAAATAATTAAGTTTAAATTATTTATGAAAGTAAGTTGACTTGGTAATCAGTCTTGGTTTTTTTTTTTTTTACTTCAAATCAAATCTTCGCAGCCTTAAAAGGCCGCATAAGTATATGACTATATATCTTTATAAACTAATGAGTTGAATTCAATATATATCTTACTTTCATTTATTGAACTAAAATATTTGATCACTATTAAATTCCTACCAGCTATATTCTTAATTTAAGAATTGCGGTGGTGGTTGAAAAAGATAATACTCCAAATAATTAAGATTATATCAATTTAACTCTAACTACCTTTAAATGATTAAAAAAATTGTTAGACTTAATTGTAGTGAGAACACCCAACAATTCAAAGGAGCTTTTTGTAATTTTTTATTAAAAAATTTATAGATCATAATTTTCAACAAAGACCAACAACGCAATACAAGAAAGGTCCATATCATCATCATCATACATGAATTGGTCCAATTTTCACATGAAATAAATTTATCAAATTTTGAAATAATAGGATCACAGTCGTTCAATTATAGCAGCACTATATATATATATATTTATTTATTTATTTTAAAGAATAATAATAATAATAATAAAGTAACTAAAAGTCCAATGGCAACCATTTATAAATCAACCCCACTTAAACCAAGACTTCCTAAAATGAAAACAATACTTTAATAAATAAATAAAAACCAAATTGTACGTTATTATTATTATTTTTTAAATAGCGATTAAAAAAGGGCATCTTTTCACATCAGTTCACAACATTTCCCAAATTGCCCGGCAAATTTCGGAAAATTAACCTTCTCAATTTGATCTTTGCACAAATTCTAGGCCTCTTAATTTAATTTTTGGACTTTCAAAAAATACCTTACATGTATCAAAATATTTGACATTTCATTTCTTTAATTAATTTCTTAAAATTATTGATTTTACTCGATTGTAACCGTAATTTAAGTTGGTTAAATCAATTTCTAATATATTTGATTTTTTTAAAAAATATCGACATGATGGAAAAAACCTTCTAAATTTATTTTTAGATGATTTTTCATGAATAAAAAAATAAAAAAAAATTATATAGATATTAAAATTTTTAAAAAAAATTAAATATAGCAAACTAATATTTTCAATTATTATTTTTTTAATAGAAAAGATTACAAATCCTACCGTGAAGATGCAAATAATGTTGAACGGATTACCGTCGGTAATGTCTTTAATTAAGTTAAATTGTTGAAAAACAGTATAAAAAAAAAATTGAATTGAAAAAAATTAAAATTGAAATATTTTGCATAAGGCTAGAATTTGCTAACTAGCACTATTATTATTATTATTTTTTACTTTATTTAATGATAAATTTGCATAAAGATTGGAAAAATCTTTTTATATATTAGAATTTAAAATTAATATAGTTATTATTTTAATCCACATTCTATTAAGTAATTAACAACGTTGTTATCTAAAAAATTAAAATTGAACCCTATTTTTCTTTTTTTTTAAAATAATAAAACCCTATTTAAATGTCAAAGATAATGTGTGATTTTGGAAGGTCCAACTAGTTTGTGGTTTCCTCATCAATTTGAACCATTTTTTTATTAAAAAAATTCCTTAATAATAAAAATTAGACCTAGAAAAAAAAAAGAAAAAGATATTTGTATCCTTCTCCAGAAATTAAAGAACAAAAAATAAATAATAAATAATCCGAATTACAGAAAAGAAAACGATGAACAGAACAATCAAAATAGCCGCCCAGATGCGACGTTATCAAAATTTAAAAAATAAACAGAAGAAAATGATCAAAATTTTGGTGGATGAAAGATCAAAAGTCTTACTCATTGAAGAAATTCGTATATCCTATATCAAAATTCGGAAGAAAAAAAAAATCGCAATTATTGTTCTTCGTGAAAGTTCGATTGAAATTCAATCAATCTTCGAATCCAGTTTTCTGCCAAATCGCATCTCGAACTCTACTCAGATCTCTTCCTTTCAACGTTCGCCCAATTCCTTCGTGAACAGAAAACGAAGCGATCCTCGTCCTCGCCAGAAATTCATGAGGCGGAACCCTAAATCGGCCGTCCTCGAACTCATCGCCGCCGTTGCCGACGTCGTCGTCGTCATCGTCGAAGCCGTCTCTTCGATTCTCGATGTACTCGTTCCTTAAGATTTTCGACCAGTCCGGGATGTTGACCGGCAACGACGCCGCCGCCGTCGTTATGCTCCGGTCGCCGGCGTCCACGACCTTCGCCGACCTCCGCTTGGAGATTCGCGTGATGGAGATCGGAGATCCGGCGGCGCACGGCGAGTTGAAGAAGTCGGACTCGTCGAGCTCGAAAGCGGCGTCGCCGCCGCTGCTGCGGCGGTGGTCGGCTCCGTCGCCAGAGGGGAGAAAGCGGAGCTTGGAGTGAGAGAAACAAGGCTTGCCAGTCGCCATGGGAGGAGAAAAGTAGAAGAAATCTCTGTTTGGTTTTGTTTTGAGAAAGGAGATTTTGAGTGCTTTTTAAAAGGTTTTGAAGTACTGTAACAAAAGCTTCTAAAAAAAGTACCGTAAAAAATGTTTTGGAGGTTGAAGAAATGGATATGATTGTACTTAAAATTTCCTAAAATACCCTTTTGGTTTCTTCTTTTTTAGAGGACTCTCTTTTCATGCTGGCAAATTTTTGGAATATGTATATGTATATATATATATACTTTGAGTATATATTAGAATAGAAGGAATAGATATCGATTTTCTAGATTAAATTAATTTATAACTAAGTAATAAAATTATTGGGTAGATTTTGAAACTTATAATTTGATATTTTATTGAAATTTCTTATAATGTAATATATTCCCCAGGTGATTCGAATTATTCTTTTTCCCCCTGATTTGATGCCCCTCCCCTCACTGTCTCATGTCTCTATTCCACCATTAAAAGTAATTTTTCATTTATTTTATTTTATATATGCTTTAATATAGTATACAAACTAAGAATCCAACCATACTAGAGTAATAACTTAACGAGTTTAATGATGACTATGTCATGAATTTAAATCTCACTTACGGTTTAATCTAAAAATAAAAAAAATCAAATTAACTTTGATTTTTTATTTTTTTAAACATGTCTACTCAATTAAGAATTCTATAAGTTATATTTGAGGAAGGAATTAAGAAGTCATGAATTTTCATGACACTATTTTAGGTTGTATATATTCCTTCCAAATTTCTATATCTTCTATTTAAAATAGACTCTTATTGTCCAATTACACCTGTTATTTAGGATGTATAGTCAATGAGATGTATAGTCAATGACTATTTATATTGTTTAATTCAACCACATTTAGAGATTATAGATTCAAATTCATGACTTAATGATTGTTGATTCATATAAAATATTACTAAAACTCAACTTTTTTATTCAATAATCACGACAGTCTATCTATCATCATCCAAACATCTGTTATTAACCATTATTTATAACATAAACACATACAATATCATCGTATAAGTATTATATGTACTCTTCTACCTCTATATATGTTAGTTGAATAATATTTTGAATTAAAATATTTAAATTATAATGAAGGATTATACGTCACGCAGGTTTTATTTTCCTTGTTTAATTCCTCCTGATTTTTATTTTTAAAAATAATTCTCATTTCTCACAATTCTAATTACTGATCAATCAAAATAACTCATTTTAATTGTTATTTTTTTAATTATTCATTTTAAATCTATATCAAAACAAAATTTTGATTATAACTTGTCTGCTCAAAACTATATTCAAATGATTTTTTTGCTATAAATTTCCATTTTTAACTACTGATAATAACTTTTTGCTCTAATTTCATAAACTAAACCCTCGTTATCGTTAAATATGAGAAACAAAATGCCGCTAAAAGGATAAATGGTACAGAAATTTCAAAATATGAAAGAAAGTTTTAAACCGCGCCGGGAAGGTTCCAACGTCACGTGCCAAGGGCTGGCACAGCGATGACCGCCACGTGTAATCACAAAATCTTATCCTCGGAAGTAACAAAGAAGTTGCTATTAAATTTCGTTGAAATTTAACACGCAAAAGGATAGAAGACGGTATTTTGGGGAAAAGTGAGAAATTTCGTCTCATTCGAAACAACAAACGTGTAAGAAAAAAGAAGGTATTTAAATTCACGACTTAGGGTGTGTTTGTTTTTGTAGAAAAGAGTGGAGTGGAAGAAAATGAAGTTGTTAGTAGTAGTTTGAAGTAGTTAATTATTCGTTTGGAGATTGAGGTTAATAGTAGTGGAGTAATCAACTGTTTGTTTAAGGATTGAGATTAATAGTGGTTGAGTAATAAATTTGATTTGAAGTTTAATAAAATTTAATGTAAGATTTGATAGAAGGGTTAAAGAGTGGTTAACAGTGGTTGTTTACTACAAAAAAACAAACGAAAAGTTTTTGAGGAGTGGTTATTAACCCCTCCTCATGTCAAAAAAACAAACACACCCTTAATGATTGTTGACTCATCTGTTTTTTCTTTTTTTTTTTTCTTTTTTTTTTTGCAAGTTTGTTGTTTTTAGTAACGGACGTTTAGTTTAACGGGAAGAGCAAAAAGAATGAAAAGAACGAAAATTATAAACAATTATAAAAAAAAAGAATGAAAAGACATGCCACATGCCACGTAGATAATCTGCAATTTCTATCTTAAGACTTTCTTGAAGGGAAGTTTCTCCCCGAAATTTATCTTGACGCGAAGAAAAGTGGTCCCCGCCTCTTCCATCCTAGTGGGAGTGGAGACACGTGTTGTGCTATTGCCACGTGGTCGCTTTGTGGCGTTGAGAGATCCATTTAGCCACGTAATTAGGCCACAATGGAGAAAAAGTTTAAAATATGTAAAATAATTTGGACTACTTTTAAAATAATAATAATAATAAAAGAAGGACAAAATAGGCCTAAAATTGGATCACATATAAATTATGCCATGACATGATGCTTTCTCACTCCAATACTTATCAAGAGACAATGGTCTTTCTCTTTTATTGTTTTTTTTTTTTAATTATATTTTGTGAATTTTTTTTAAAAAATAATTATAAAAGTAAGTAAATTTTAAAATATTTAAATTTATAACATCAATAGTATTATAAATATTCATTAATATCAACGCAAATCCTAAACAAAATATTTTACAAGTAATGAAGATTGAAAATACTTATTCACAATACTTGTAATTATACGTTTTAATAGTGTATTATAAATATTCATTAATACAAATAATTATTTATAATTATTTTCTAAATTTAACTAATCTTTTGTAAGTTTCTCTTAACTCAAGTCCACTTAAACCAATTTTACATTAAATCAATCCATTAATGAAATTTTTATTTATTTGATAACCCGCTCAACTGATTTAGACTAATCGAGTTTTCAGGTTTTTCGTTTTTCAACACCCTATCCACGAAAATAAAATCTATGTAATTATAATATATTTTTTTATACATTTATTAATGTTCTACCCACGGCTATAATACGGGATAAAAGTTATGGGTTAAATTGCATATTTAACTCCCAAAAAATAAATTTTTAAGAGTGTCCTAGTTTAATTCGTTCTTATGAATAAATATAAATATTTTGATTAAATTATAAATTTAGTTTACATGCGTACAACAAAAGTCACCACATAAACTTGAGGATCGAGAATATTTATGAAGTTTTCTATCGATTAAAATATCATTTTGGTCTCTTCACTTTAAAATTTATTCCATTTTAATCTATAAATTTTCACAAATTTAATTTTAGACATGAATTTTCAAGTTTATCGATTTTAATTCATTAACTTTTAAACGTTCAACTTTAATTCCTAACCTTTGAAATCTATTTCATTTTGGTCTTTAACCTTAAAAAATACTTAAAATTGATCTTTGGAGAAAATGTTTGTTTATCTTTCCTTAAAAATATTATCGTCTTCCTCTATAAATTTTAAAAATATATACTCTCGTTTTATCTTTGATTGTATTAATAATTTAACATTATTGAATCAATTTTAATTAATATTAACTTCTAATTTTTATTACAGATATCAATTTTAAGTTTTTATTTTTTAAATACAAGAATTAAAATAAGATATTTAAAAGTTTATGAACTAGAATGAAATAAATTTTAAAATTCAAAAAATAAAATTGAACCATTTTAAAAGTTTAGACAAAAAATGTACTTTTAATATTTTATATATCAAAGTTTAAATGCATGTAATCTAAAGAATAGTATATTGATAATGTGCTCAGAAAGTAGCAATAAATAAGTAGGTTAGTTGGATTAATTAAGGGCGAGTATATATATTTTTGTACAAGGTTAGTAAAAAGAAAAGGATTTGGTTGGGTAATCTAAAGAATAGGAAATGGTTTGTGAAAACTACTTCCAAAAACCACACATTAATTTCTTTTTTTTTTTTTTTTTTTTAAAACCTCAATTTAAATCCAAACCTTATTACTACTTCAATAATAGCATATAAAATTAAAAAAATGAGCTAAATTATGTTGAAAAGACATTAAACTACTTAAGAAAATGAACCTTCCATGCAAAAGGACATACATAACCTATCCATCATAATTAATATACCAAAAGGCCCATAAAAAGGTAATACCTTAGCAATAATAAATGTGTATTTGCAAAAAGCATCTTTGTAGACCATAAAAACCAAGGGCTTTGCAAAAAGATGCTCATATCCATTGTACATGAACTTTAATTATGTAATCTATATTTGGTTGTAACAACTAATAAAGGAGTGGTTTTGAGGTGTGGGTATGGTTGGAAAGAAAAGGAAAAGTCATTTTCAATCTTAATATACATGGAAAAAGACAACCATCATTTGTTTTGTCTATACTTTAGAGGGTATGGCTATTGATTCATAATCTCCTTTTGTGGATCTTGTTTCTCTAAGAATTAAAAAAAAAAAAAAAAAACCATATATACTAAGAAAGTAAATTATTTTTTTGGAAAAATGAAGTGTATATATATATATATATATTTATTTATTTATTTATTGGAGTTCAACAAAAATTTTATGTTTGGTTTGATAACAGTTTTATTTTTTAAATTTATGTTTGTTTTAATTAATTATTTATCGATCTTGATTTTCATTTTTTTTTTAATAATAAAACACGTAATTTTTTAGTTAAATTCTAAAAGTAAACGAGTTTTTAAAATGATTTTTTCTAGTTATAAAATTTTAACTTGAATTTAAAAATATAGGTGTAAAGCATATTAAAAAAATTCATAAATAAATATAGGTTAAAAATATTATTTGTAAATTAAATTATTAAAAACTACAAATCAAATACTTTATCGAATAAAGTATAGTTTATTTCAAGTTTGATCCCATCATTTTAATAGTCTCAATCATACCTCAATTTTTATTTATTTTTGAAATCCACCCCCAAGTATTTTACATTGAAATCAACTGTGCATGTTAAAGGAATGTTGTAAAATTATTTGATTTCAACCCCTTACCTAATAGGATGGATTTCAACTTTTACATCTATCAATATTAGATTTCAATTTAATTTACCATCAATTGTTTAATTCTTCATGGACATTTAAAAATAATAATAATTATTATTATAAGTGGAGTTGCTCAATAAATTAAAACATCATTTTAACCATCATGGAGTGGCTGGTGTGGTCAATGAGGATTTTAAGGTGCTTAATGATGAGTTCAATCTATGGTGACTACTTACCTAGGAACTATTTCTTACGAGTTTCTTTGACATGTAAATGTTGTAGGATCGTGCGTATGCTCCATGACATTAGTCGAGATGCGCGCAAGCTGATCCAGACAATTACGAATATAAAAAAAAGAAAAAAAAATATTATTTTTAATAAGATCAAAGACGAGATTAAAATTAACACAAAATGCGTTTGTATGATGAAGAAGGTTCGAAGTTCACCCACTTATTTTTAACTAAAAAAATGATAATATTATTATTTTGTTTTATTTTTGTAACAAACAATATTGAAACTAGTTACATAAGTGAGAGTGTTTGGTATTTAATTAGTCTATATTTCAGTAATGTAATAAACTTTTGGGTAGACATACATTCTAGAGGCATTATGTTTTTATTTTGAAAACAATCGACTGTTGGGGACGATAATAACATAAACTAAAACCCAAAGTTATAGATAATGGAATCGGGAGTAAATGGATAACTATTTACTGAGTTAAAAAAAAAAAAAAAAAATATATATATATATATATTTATAGTATTTACAAAGTGTATAAAGAACACAATAATCAAAGGGATTACGGAGAGGATAACTTGTTTAGTGGGTGAATAGGATGAGTAGTGACTGATTAAAATGGATATCTATTTGTTGAACCAAACACGTTTATTAGTTATAAGTACAACTTTTTGAAAAAACGATAATAAGTAAGAACTAAATTTGAAGCTTTTAAAATAATAAAAAAAAAATGACAATACATATAGACTTAAAAAAAAAAAAAATTCAAAATATTTTATTATTTGTGAGAATAATAATATGTTATATAAGAAATACATTATATAAAAAGTAATGATGATTTGACTAATAAAAAATGAAAGATTGAAAATTAACATGGAATTGATAGTGGCAGAAGTTGGAAAGTTTTGTAATAAATAAGTCTTTAAACTTTCGATCAAACACGTCATAAAATTGATAAGTAGTGCGATTAATCTTTTAACTCAAATTTAAAAAATTGAAAGGGTAAAATTGTCAATAAACTCCACGGACAAGCTTAGCTCGGCAATATGGCATAAAAATCCAAATTGATAGATGCGAACTCCAGCAGGTAACTGTGATGAGGACAAACATTTCGGTAGTGATGTGGGGGAAAAACAAATCCGTGAGGTCAATGGATCAAAGCGGACAATATTTTGGCTAGCGATGAGTCGAGTTGTTACATGATGAATTTGACAAATTCATAATTCAATCCCATTAATACAATTTCAATTCAGAAATGCTATAAAAATATATCCAATTTCAATCTCATTAATACAATTTCAATCCCATTATCAAAATAGATTTGGCAATTGCAGATGAAGCAAGCTACAAGAACAAAACACAAATAAGATCATTCAATTCTCACATTCTAATGCCAAATTGTAAGATCCCTCCTTCACGCTTAAAAGAATTCGCATTCTAATTACTTTGATAGTGAAAGTGTTTGCTTAAAGTTTTGCCATTCGTGTAGAGAGACTTAGTTCAAGCACTCGAGTGTGTTTGTTTGTTGAATTTATGAAGGATTTAAAATGAGTATTTATTAACTACTCTTAAAAAAAGTACATCCAAACAAACTTTTGTAATTACTCTAAACAATTTCTCATTTTTATTACTAAAAACAACTTTCATTTCTAACCACTCATTTATAATCAATCATTTTCAACTAGTGAAAATAAATTCTCAAACTAACTTCTCGTTTAGATTTTAGTTGAAGAGTTAGTTTAAAGAGTCATTTTGAGAAGTTAGAAATTGAGAGTTATAGTAAAAAATTAGTTGGATGTGATTTTTGTATAGGAGTTAGAGACAATAAGTTGTTTGAATGTGGTTTTAAAATGAGTAGTTATTTTGAGTAATTAAAAAAATAATTAGAAATGAATAGTTAAAATTGAATTATTTTGATAAGTGAAAAATGAATGATTAGAAATGAGTTATTAAAAATGAGAAGTTATTTTGAATAGTTATAAATGAATGATTAGAAATGAGAAGTTATTTTGAGTAGTAAAAAATTATTTGAATGTAGTTTCTTAAGGAATTAAGTAAATCTTCCATTTAAAACTTCCTTGTGAATGAGGAGACACTCTCTACTTAAAATTAATAGAGACCACACATTTAATCACATTTATTTTTTTCATAAATAAAGTGATAGTTGAAAAAAAATTATATGACCATGCGACACAACTCTTAAGGATGAACTATCTCCTCATTCATAAAAGCAAATCTTTCACTATTTTTATTATCGATTTAAAGAATCGTTTCTAAGATTTAAGAATTGGGTGCGATAGGGAGGCTAAGTTTGGAGACAAAGTCTTTTTCACACGACTTTCCATTTTTTAAATGAAATGTTTTTTTCTTGATGCCTAGAGTTCCAATCCAAAAACATAAACACCAAGTTCTAACCTAAGAGTAGCTCAACTAGGATTCTAAAGTTTTGAATGTGTTAACAAATATGAGATCGATGGTTCGAGTCTCCAACCTCATATACTCAAAAACAAATTCTAAATTCTTAAATGTGTTTTGAAAGGCTATAGGCGGCCCTAAGGTTTTTTCTCTTGAAGTAAGTTTGAGGTGATATGAGGCATAAGCCTCAATTTTAATTCAAAAAATCAAAAATTTTCAAGTTTGTGTAAACATAAAAGGATAAAACATAATACTTACATGTACTCAAAAAAAAAAAAAAAACATAATCCTTACACAAAAATACATAATACCAACACTAATAGAATTGAGTTTTTTTTTTTTTTTTTTTTTGAATAAGAAACAATTTCATTGATGACTGCAACATAAGTGAGTCTAAGCATCTAAAGTGAATACAACAAAAACGAGATGAAAATAAGCCAACAAATGATCATACTTAAATTGATGGCTATAAAATGATCATGTGCCTAAAGATATATAAGAGAAAATCTGTGATTTAAATAGATGATTAAGCAATGCCTAAGAATGAGATCATGAACCAAGTTCTCATACGTTTCAAAAGCTTATGTTATCAATGAATTGAGTTATTTATAAAACAATAAAGAATTATAAAATTAAATTATTCTACATATATATTTTTTATAATAAGTAGTAAAAGTAATAATCATTCATATTCTTATGATTCAAGTCCTTATATTTTAAATAATGAAAA
>JBBMKA010000005.1:2613080-2623562 GCA_037833695.1 Sechiopsis laciniata
GTTGGGGAAGAAAGAACTATTCAATAAATATCTTAGGTTCAAAAGACCAAAATGCCCTTCCACTTTAAGTTAACTACCATATTTTTCCATAAATCGGAAATATGTTTGCATTGTGTTAAACTATTAACATTATTATTAAATATTATATATTATTATATTGTAAATAATTGATTTTATGTTTAGTTTATATATGATTTTATTTAGTTAAATTTTAAGTTATAGAGCTGTATATATATATTTGCACACATCTATAAGTAAAGAGAAGATAATATTTTTCTCCCATTTATAACTTTGTTATGGTATCGTTACTTGTCAGTTATTGTGTGGTTGTCCTACCTTCTCAGAAATCTTCAAATCACATCCTTTGTGCCAACTCTTTTATTTTGTAACAACTAGGCAGCTGTCTACTTGGTCAGTAATCGAGTTTTTCACGAAAGAACCAAACATATTGAACTTAATTGTCATTTTGTTTGTGACAAAGTAGCTTCTGGATTTATAAAATTGTTACCCGTTCGAAGCCATTCACAACTTGTTGACATTTTCACCAATCCATTATCTGCGCCTTTATTTTATTCCATACATTCAAGTTTGGACTTCATGATTTATATCCTCCACCTTTAGGGACGCTATTAAATATTATTATCTTGTGAATAATGATTTTATGTTAGTTTAGATATTATTCTATTTAGTTAGATTTTCACTTATAGAGGTGTATATATATACTACACATATCTATGAGAAAAGAGAAGAGAATATTTTTCTCCCATTATTGACCAAATTTTAATTAATATTAACTTCAAATTAAATTTATTATGTAGATCAATATTAAATTTTGAAAATTTGTTGCAAGTATCAAATTATAGCATTCATATTTTAAGTTTGACAACTTTAAAAATATTTCATATATAGCAAAATATTAAAATTTTTATTATCTTCAATTAGTTTCACGTGATTGTCTACTAATTTGCTTCGCAATTTCACTTAATTGAAACCATATGTTTGTAGATGAATGTAAAAAATGAGAAGAATGTTTTCTTATTTTTTTTCGGATAAATTGTTATATTAGATTTTATTTTCTAAAATGGACATTCAAAGAATTTCGTTCTTTTCTTATCATTTTATTATTGATGAAAAATTCCGTAAGTGTTTTTTATAGTTTAAATACAAGAAATAAAATGAAACATTTGAAAGTATATACCAAAAATAAAACAATTTGAAAGTTTTTAGATGAATCAAAGTAAAAAAATGTTGTACTTAAGGGGTGGCGCGATTGTTTGAAAACTTAAATTTTGAAAATATGTTTTATTTAAAGTTTCAGGATTGAGACTCACGTGTTATATTAATTTGTTGACATTTTAAAAAAAAAATTTAAAAAAGTTAAAAACGACTTTATATTTTTATGATATATATTGTACCTTTTAAAGAAAAAAAAGAAAAGAAGTGGAACTCATTTTTTGAAAACCAAACGACGTAAACCCCTTACTTTAAAAAAAAAAAAAGAAAAAAAGAAAAAAAGAAGAGAAATAAACCCTACGTTCTCACTTCCGTTTTCTTTTCTCCCTCTTTCATCGTCGCCTCCCGCCGCGCCAATTTCTTCTTTCATCGCCAGAGTCGGCGGCTTCCTCTTCGCGCAACAATGGTGAACAAAGTCACGAGGAAGAAGCATTACAGGCCTCCGGTAAGCTTCGAATTTGTTTCCATGTGTTTCTGATGCTCATAATCGCTGGTTTTAAGGATTTTTTAGCTGTTCCATGAAGATGTTTTGCTTAGTTTTTATTCATTTTGTTTTTCCTTTCACTTTTATCAGGGTCAGAAGAAGGAGGGTAACGCCGCCAGATATGTCACCCGCTCGCAGGCTGTTAAGCAGCTGCAAGTTAGTTTGAAACTTTTCAGGTATGAATTGTAGGTTATTGGAATCGGAGACGGAAATGCTTTAAAACGCAAGATTGGGATCGGTTTTGGCTACTTAGTGTTGCATCATTTGTGTAACTTAAATTAGGGTTCAGCTGTATCGTTGTAATTTTACTCAGCTCAAAGTGTGCAGTTCTGTCTGCTCCGTTTTTTTTGCTTATTTTATTCTTATTCTTATGATTATTATTTTTTTTAGAGTTGATCATGTTTTTCATTGATTTCAAGTAATTGATACAAACAGATGTTTGAAGATTTCTTAAATATTATCTTGAAACTGGCTGGACAAATTGGGGTACCAGTTTCAGATTCTTCCACCTCTTCTCAATTTGCAAATGTTACAATTCAGAATTCATTCTAAAAATCTTGTTCCAGTTTTCTAGCTTACTGATTACATCTCTTGGAGTGGTCTGATGATTGTAGATTTTTCCATTAAAAATAAATTTGGTTAATCGATGAAACTCTTTCCAAATTATATACATTTAATGGCTGCACTGTCATGTAAATGCTTCGGTTTTAAATTCAATATTATTCCTGGAAAGAGCCTAGTAATCTAGAGGATTTTAAGAAATTCAATTCATGTAATTGGCTCAGACACTCATGAATATAAATAAGAATATTAAATTCCGTCTCTAAACTGAATTCTGCTTACTTCATTTAGTATGATTCTATGCCATGTTTGAATTGAAAGAAAGATTCAAATGACAAAATGCCCTTTGGGATTCTTAACTGTTTGATAACACCTCCGTAGCAAATCTCACCTGGATGACAGTGTCTTACCTTGATTGAAAATGAACGGTATCGAGACAATGATCTCGTTTTTATTATTATGACAGAAAGCTATGCATTTTCAAGGGAATATTTCCTCGAGAGCCAAAGAAGAAATTTAAAGGAAATCACCACACTTACTACCATTTGAAGGATGTCTCTTTTCTTCATCATGAACCACTCGTGGAGAAATTTAGAGAAATCAGGGCATATGAGAAGAAGATAAACAAAGCTGATGCAAAGAAGAATAAAGAGCGGGCTAACTTTCTAAAAGACCACAGGCCTACTTATGCATTAGACAAAATAATAAGGGAGAGGTTTGCACATTCTTTTCCCTATCGAGAGAGTATATTCTGTTTTTTTGCTCAACTACTCAACTGTTTCATGTTGTGTTTTGCCTCCTAGATACCCAAAATTCATCGATGCTCTTAGAGATCTGGACGACTGCCTCTCAATGGTGCACCTTTTTGCGGCACTACCTGCACAAGAGAGGGTAAATGTTGAGGCAAATCGCGTTCATAATTGTCGGAGGTTGGTGTTTACTGGCGAAAATAAATTTTTTATGAACTACTATAATATGCTGTCAATCCTTCTTGTAGTATTTGTAAAAAAATGACAGACTTTGATATCTCCTTACATGTATATTTCATATATCTCTTTGCTAGGTTGAGTCATGAATGGCAAGCATTTATTTCTCGCACTCATAAATTACGAAAAGTATTCATCTCTGTTAAAGGCATATACTATCAGGTATATCGTGATTTATGTTATTTCATACGATGGCATGTGAATCGTTTTATATTCCAAGGCATTTTCTTAATTTTTTTGTTTGTCTAGGCTGAGGTAGAAGGTCAAAAGATTACATGGCTTGCCCCTCATTCTCTGCATCAGGCGCTGACGGATGATGTTGACTTAACTATTATTCTTAACTTCATGGAATTTTATGAGGTAACATTTTTGTCCTGTCACCTGTGTTTTTGTTAAGATATTCTACGTAAGTTTTGGTCCTTTTTATTAGCTGTCCTTATAGTGGAATGGACATCGTGAAACTGTTGGAGAATTCATTGCTTGATTTTTGGATCACAAGTTTATGTAGTTAACTTTATACTCTATATGCATATTTAGAAAAGCAGGTTGGCATGGTTCAGATTATTCACAGAAAATGTTCTATCTAAGGAACCAAACTTCCGCAAGGGGAATAAAAGAACGAGAGAATTGAGGTGCATAATAGATATCAAAATTAGCTCTATTGATTAGTTGGTTTTGTAGTGGGGGAGTTGTTTGTATATCGATCAGTTAGTTTTCTTGGGGTGAGTGGTTTTTGTCAATTAGCTGTATCGTTTAGTTAAGTACCTTGCTGGTTAGTTATAAAAAAAATTCCCTTGCTGGTTAGTTATAAAAAAAATTGAAGTCTTAAAATAGAAAGATTCAGGGACTTGGGATGTAATGTGCAGATCTTGGAATAGTGTTGGGAAAGAATTAAGTACCTTGATTCTTCATAAACACTTTCTCTCCTCACTTTCAAGTTTTCAATTATTATATACGTTGATGCTAAAAGCGTTAAAAGGATTTGAGCTAACAAAAAAGGGCGTGCTAGATTCTTTGTGTCTTTATGGACTTTTGTTACCACAAGTTTTGTAATTCTTCGTAAGAACTGGTGTTTTAAAAGGCTCACTCAAGCATATGCCTAGGTTCAAGGTGCAGCAACCAGATGTCTAGCGCCTCACCCTGCCCCTTGAGTAGGCATGCTTAGGTAAAAAAGCGTGCGCCTTATAAAAAATAAGTTTTCTATCTTAAACACACAGATTCTTGTGTTTAAAGATTTCTTTTGCTTTTTATCAACTTAAAATTATTATTATTATTATTTCACCTTGCCCTCTCTATCAAGTTTTTTCGTCTGGCACTCATCGCCAATGCGCGCCTCATCTATCACCCTTTGCCTTCGCGCTCAAGCTCAATCAAAGAGTCCACAACAGGCTTTACCACGCTCTCTCCTTCGACGCCCTATGTCCGTTGACCTCTCTCCTCAACTCTTGGTTACTCTGAATGCGACACCTTACTCTTTAGAGAATAATTAGTTTTCTTCAATTTTAGGTTTTTTTTATCCTAGCACGACCTTTTCCTTCACTCTTGACTCTGCTTTATCCTTTTGTTGCCAAACTTTGCCGAGTTGTTACACCAATTTTCTTCACAATAGATTCCCCTATTGCTCCTCCATTGTAAGGGTTACCATCTTCCTCGTGATAAGGCGACAAGATCTACACCTGTGGGATAAAGATCGATTTCCTTACATTGTTGGAAATGTATTATTTTCGACAAAATGTTCCTTGCTTCGCATCATATTCCCTTTCGATCTATTTTGGTCGTTTCTTCTTTCATCGACCATGTTGACAGAAATGGTGTTCGGCTGGCAAGCATCTTTTTCCGATTTGCGAGCAACATATAAAAACTTCTTTTTGGCTTTGCCATCGACGACCTACAAGCCCATCCAACACCTCTTGTTTCTTTGATCTCACTTTATTGGGCCGTATCTACCATTTTATTCTTTTTATTTTGATCTTACATCGGTTACGATAGCTGTTTCGATTGACATCCTGGTAACACTTTCACTTAATCAACATAAATCTTTTCTTTTTGTTTTCTATAAGAAGGCTTATGTTCCACTCAAGCCAAATGCTCAATCTACATGATCGATAAATCGTGGGAATGTTTTCTCATTTGCAACATTTACCTTTTTGTTTTGAATTTGACTAACTCACTTGTATTTGTTATGGTTGCAGACTCTTCTTGCTTTTGTGAACTTTCACCTTTATCACTCAATAAATTTGAAGTATCCACCTATACTGGACCCTCATTTGGAGGCTTTGGCAGCAGGTGATTTTGATGTTTAGTTGAAAAGACTATTATTTTAAATTGCTTTAATTTTAGTCGCATTAAATTTCATTGTTTTCATTGATTCCTCATTTTTTATTTTTTGTGAATCTGCAGATCTGTATGCTTTGTCAAGATACTTCGATGTCAACACTCGAACTTCCCTATTAGATCCTCAGACATCTGGTTCATCTGGAGTCGGGCAAGTAAATGTTGAAGAGAAGTCTGAACTTAGACTTGCACAGCTTCAATACCAACTTCCCTCAAATGAGCCAACTGCATTGATGCGTCTTGTTGAAGATGCAGCTGGTAAGGATAATGATGAGGATGAGGATGAAGATACTAGAGAGTGTAAGAATCTTTTTAAGAACATGAAGTTCTTCCTTAGCCGTGAGGTAAGATTGTGACCCATTTTATAATACTGTGTTTATCCCGTTTGCATTATTACTGAAGATAGAAATGGTATTTTGACGTAATTGTGTAACCAGACTGTATGCAGTCAGTTCAACGTAAGATTAATTTCAAAACATTAGAAAAATAAATTTTCTGAGTGGAGGGAAGAAATCAAATAGGTGAGCATGTGATTCTACCACATCTCTTCTTGATTAGCATCAATGTGATTTTGATTAGCATCAATTGTGAGTTCTTCACATGGTAGAACTCGTCATTTTTTGATCAGTTTGTTCGATGTCTCTTTTACCTTAGATAAACGATAAATATCATATTTTGTCTGGGTCACTTTTATTTTTATTTTAGGCCAAATTTATGTTATATGTTATAGATTTTTCTGTCTTAAAATCCTCCTTTTCTGAAATATATATATATATTTTTGTTTGAACAAGAAACAAAACTTTTCATTGATATTGTTCAAAACATTCAAACTTCATAAAGCAGTGAAATAAAACCTAAAATTACTTCAAAAACTATTACTAAGAGACACAAAAAGCATGCCAATTAAACAAAGAAATTGCAAATGAAAGTCAGCTTTCAAAACAGTAGAATTTTAACGATCAGACCAAGACTAACTTTTCTTCTAGAAGAGGCTGATTCCTCTCCATCGAAGTTTCTGATAATAATGCTTTGAGTTCTTATTGATCTGCCTTTTTGTGTTGCAAAGTGAAATCTGAATCTTATGATTTACTGCTGACAATACTTCCACAACTTCCTTGTTAGGTTCCTAGAGAATCACTGCTTTTCATTATTCCTGCTTTTGGCGGTGTGGTTTCTTGGGAAGGAGATGGTGCACCATTTCAGGAAACCGATCAGACCATTACCCATCAGGTTTGCGATTAAATATAACACTTTTTTCTAGCCTCCTGCAACATTTTTTTAATCTCTTCCTGATCCTTTTGAAATTCAGATTGTTGATAGGCCTACACAGACTCACAAGTTTCTCTCTAGAGACTATGTTCAACCACAATGGGTTTTTGATTGTGTGAATACACGGGTCATCTTGCCGACTGATGCTTATTTGGTGGGAAGGTACTTCCATTTTTTAGATTTTTTTGCTGCATGGATTATCGGAGTATATAGTATAGACTATCAGATCATCTGACGCTCTCTTTCTATAAAGAAGTTCATAAGTGTGGTTCCTAAAACACAATTTCTTTGTTTTCAGGTTACCATTTGTTATTTCCTTGAGTAAATTTATACCTATGTCCTTCTGATCTATGTACAAAAATGGTTTTATAAACACTACCCATTGGGCCTTATTTTGTTTGATTGAAGGCATTTCATTTTATGTTGCCCCAGTCTGTTGTGGCTCCCATTTCTATATGAAAGCTTGCTTATTCATAAACATATAAACAAAATATTCTTCTTTGTTAACTAATTGAATGTATTATATTAAAATTCCTAATAATACAGAACTCAACGTTTATGCAAATAATTCCAACTTGAATAGTTTTGTAATTGAAATATTATTTTAAAAAATCCACTTTAATCGGCTCCTTTTCCGTGCTGATTTGCATCCTAAAACTGAGTGGTTTTTCCAAATCCATGTCCCCACCAACTTTCTCTGCGTTATACCTTGAAATTAATATACCAATTTGCTAAACATCCACAGGGTTCCTCCTCCACACTTGTCACCTTTTGTTGATAATGAGGCAGAAGGATACGTTCCTGATTATGCTGAGACCCTTAAGCAGTTGAAGGCTGCTGCCAAAAGTGAAGTCTTGCCATTGCCGGGAGTAGGGAAGGAAGAATTGGATGATTCTCATCATTTATTGGCTGAAGGTGTCATTGATCGAGCTGAGGCTATCGAAGCTGCTGAGAAGAAACGACAGGTATAGTTTCTTTTTTCTTTGATAAATAGTACAGGTCCAATAGTGGTGACATCTCAGATTCTCAGACCAACTTATGCTTAAACCATAGTGTGTGCTCTTATTATGGTATTTGTACTTTGCCAATGCAGATGATGGCTCTTGAGAAAAAGTATCATGATGAGTTAAATGAGGAACTACGAAAAGCTTCAGATATTTCAGAAGTTGATAAGCAGTTGTCTGATCAGGATGATGAAGATACTGACCTCCCTGATTATCAACAAATTGCCGAAGATAGTGCTAACCTGTCGAAGGTTATGATGTCGCGGAAAAAGAAAAATATTTATGAAGCTATGGAGGTAATTTACTTGCCTTGTTATTCTATTTGTGGTAGAGCTTGAAATTTGCCCTGTGCTCACTAAACATACACCATAGTCCTTTTTCCATTTATTTTATTTTTTGTTTTTGATATCGTGAGTGTTTGGGACTAGGGTAAGCTCAACTGTTGTGTATTCTTATGAGACAATCACTTGACTGTACTATTGTCAAGAAAACCCCTAAAACATTAATTCTATAGGTAGGTTACTACCCTGAAAACACCTTTAATTCTATAGGTAGGTTACTACCGTGGATTGAACCTGTCTGCCTAGTTTCCCAAGCCTTTTTGACTATTAAGTCAACTTGATTTTGTTGCCCTTTTTTCTTGGTAAAAGTTTTCTTTAACCCTATACATATTAAGATTAAGATTCAAGTTTCTTTGTTGGCCACTAAATTTGATTGGCTTGACAAGTGACTGTGGTCTTTGAAGATTTAAAGGGAATTTAGAGGAAATAAGTTGAAAATGTGAAATATCCAAATTTACCTCCCAAAGCAATCTATGATATAGGGAATTTTGCATGTATTATAAAAAAATGGCAAAGTATTTCCATGTATTGCACAAATCAAAACTAATTCATTTGTAGTAAAAAATCTAAATTGAATTTTATCATTATTGAGTTATATCACTGATAGAAAATCATGTGCTATAGATGAATTATTTTAGAAATTGTGCTACAAATATAATATATATATTAATGTACATATTATTACTTGATTACTTGCACTGCTCCCCTTTGTGAAACATGATTTTGGTCTCTGACTGAGAAATTTCTCATATTATCAGATAGGTAAAAAAGGGAAGAAGGATAAAGTTGATAAACTTAAGGGAAGGAAGAAAAAGCTCAGAGAATCTAACCAATCACAGTAAGTCAAGAACTACTGCAATTTTGTCCCTAATTATTTGTAATGCTCTAAACAACTTGTGGTCTTTTGATGTCTCACTTCATTCTCTTCAAGGTTTATGTTTGTCTTTTTTGTACAACTATAAGACCAGGATTAGGGGACTGACTTGGGATGTAACAATCGTTCTAAATTAATCATTTTGATGTGGTATTTATTGACTATTCATTATGGTTTATATCTTATGAAATTATTCTACTTGGTTCTTACAGAGGTACGCTGTCAAAACTAATTTAATTTATACCAATTATCACTTTAAATTTAGTAGAATAATTTATACCAAACAAAATGTTAGTAGAATCATTCCACAAATAAATGACTGGAGTCCAATTTCGTTCGAACAAGCTAGCATGCTCGAAGCACCCTTCTCCGATGCTGAAATTTGGGAGGGCACTGATAAATCCCTTGGCTCTGACGGTTCTACTACAGAATTCTACAAAAAATCATGGAACACCCTTAAGTTTGATATACCACGAGTTTTTTAAGAATGGGATTATTAATGCCAGCCTTAACGAGACGTATATTTGTTTGATCCCCAAGAAAGTTGATGCCAAAAGTGTGTATGACTTTAGATTGATTAGCCTTATTTCTTGTACTTATAAAATTTTGGCCGGAGTCCTATCACAAAGACTGAAAAGGGTGCTACATTATACCATCTCTGAATCACAGGCTGTGTTTGTGGAAGGTAGGAATATTCTTGACGCCATCTTGATTGCCAATGAGGTCATTGATGTATGGAAAAGGAAGAACAAAAAGGGAGTTTTCATTAAACTGGATATAGAAAAAGTATTTGACACAGTGGATTAGGAGTTCCTTGACAAAATAATGATGATAAAGGGTTTTGGAACTAGATGGAGGCTCTGGATACACGGACGCATTTCTTCTGCTAATTATTCTATCATTATCAACAAAAGGCCTAGGGGCAAAAGGTGACCCATTATCCCCTTTATTTTGATAATGGACTGTTTTAGTAGGATGATGAAAGAGGGATCAGAGAACCATAGAATACTGGGCCTTAACATCGGAACAAAGGTCCCGAGCTTGAGCCATTTACAATTCGCTGACGATGCTCTCCTATTATTCGAATACAATTTGAATGCTATAGAAGCTATTTTTAATATTGTATCTGCCTTTGAAAATGCATCCGGGTTAAAAATCAACATCAATAAAATAGAAATATTGGGATTGAACATTGATGAGCGTGAATTGTCCTCCTTAGCAAATCAATTTGGCTGCAAATTTGGAAAATGGCCAACAACTTACCTAGGCCTCCCTCTTAACGGGAACCTTAAAACTCTTTCATTCTGGGAGACTATGAATGAAAAAGTGGAGAGAAAGATTGCTTCATGGAAGAATCAACACATATCCAAGGGGGTAGATTAACTTTTATCAAAGC
>JBBMKA010000005.1:2634061-2661276 GCA_037833695.1 Sechiopsis laciniata
GGCTGTTACCAAGTTTACCAGCTCTTAAATTGATAGAAATTAGGGTTTCTTGTGTAAAAATTGGGGCTAACTGTTCTGAGTCGTTCATTTTGGTTTGTTTTTGTGGTATATTTTGGAATTCAATGAATTGAAATTGGCTTATAAGATGCAATTTCTTTAGCCAAGTTATAATGTAGTTAGATTGTGGAAATTGATTTTGTTCTGATTTGTATGGATCTTGCTTCTAGGTCAAGAATTTTTCTCTGCCATGTACATTATGCGTAACGTTCTTGTCACAGTGGTTTAGGAATTTTTCATAATTAGCATAGTTCATATTATGGTATGATGGCCATCTCCGCCAAGGTTTTAATTATTCACAATTGCTCATTGGTAAGTTCTTGTGATCTTGGGACTTAATTCTCAATCTTTAGTAGATACTTTGGTAGGGTTGAATCTTATGTTCTTGGCTGTTCTATAATACTTATGCAATCAATAGAACATTGACCAATGACCATATGCTTTCTGGTTTGTGTGTGTTTAAATCATTTTGTTGTTTGGACTTGAGAAGTTTAGTTATCTCTTCCCAAGATAGAGAGATTTGAAATAAGTTTAAACCATTTTTGAAGGCTTAATTAATTATTGTCAACCACTCATTTTTCAGGATCTGACTTTTTTGGTATCATTTCTAATGTTTTCAATCAACTAGTAATCTTATAAAACAATCAGATAACTCTACTAAAAAGTTATCAAAACACATGATTACTTTCTTTGACAATTTTTCTCATCATCCTGTAAAAGTGAATGCATTTGACCATGCTATTTGATCTTGCCAGTTTCTTAGGAGATACTAGGTTTTTAATATTCTCAATTTTTTATACCATGATCTCAAGAATTTGGGTTAACATGATTAATAAGGCTAGAGTTAACCTTGTAGAAAATAAAAAAAATTTAGTTCGGGAATTAGCTCGGCCCATCGAGAGGACATAATGAAATTATAGTCATACAACTTTGTTGACGGATCCATCATTTAGTAAAACATAGTTTTTGTTAAAAACAAAGATCCACAACCGATAGTTTCATGTCCTTTTAGTAATTATGTTATTTTATTAATCACTATGAAACTATTTTATTTGTATTTTCAAGAATTTTAATAAAGGAAGATTCAATGCCTACTTTGTTAGTGGTTTATGAAAAAAATTGACCATGCAAATAATCCGGACTATTCAACTTAAATCCTATACCTACTTTTTAATGAATGAAGATTCAATACCTAATTTTTTAATGAATGAAGATTCAATACATAATTTAATTGAGTTATAATTTTTTATACGTCGACTTGGATTATGATTTTATCCTTTTCTTTGAATTATGTTGATTCTTGAGTTGGTCAATTTTTGGCTTGATTCAATTCAATCCGACTTGAATTAAGAATTGTATTAGATACATATATATATAATTAATTAAAAATATTTATTCTTAACATACCGATAGGAAACATGTACTAACAAGATGAACACTTTGAGTTTGAATATAGTATTAGTTAACTTTTTGTTTTATTAATGATAATAATATTATTATTATTACTATGGGTTATGAGTTGGACTCAAAGAGGATAGAGAAGATAAACACAATTCAATGATCCAACCCAACTTAACCCAATTTGAAAATATATGAATTGGTTTAGTTTGAGTTAAGTTGATTTGCTCTAATATATAAAGTTGGACGAGATGAAGATTGACCTGAATATTTTGGTTCTTCCAAAAAATTCTTCCAACACAACTTGGAATATGCACACACTAATAATTTGTAAGTAAAACAAACGGTTGAAAATCGATAACTTAAGATGATAAAAAATATATTTGTTTAATTCAACCGTAATTAAGCACACGTTTATGCCTATTTATTTTCATTCTCTTTCTAAGCACTCTAAAAACCCTAGCCCAGCAACATTCCACTCCCCTTTCGATGTCGCTCCTCTTCGGCCTCGGGGGAGGAACTCCGACTCGACCATCCCTCCATTGATTGTGGAACCTTTTTTATCTTTATTGGAAAATACGGTGTAGCCGAGATTAAAATTTTACATCCAAGCATATCGAGATCTAGAGGTGTACATGAGTTGAGTTGGGTTGAAGAAGGTTTTCAACCCAACCCAATTAAAGAGGCAACCCAACCCTTATATTGTCGGGTTGGGTTGAGTTGGGTCATCAGGTTCATCTTCAATACATTGCACACACACACACACACACACATATATATATAATCAAATTAGTCATACACTAGACATAAACAAAATACAATCTCCAATAATTATCGTATCAAGTTAATGAAATGAATATAAATATTAATATATTCAATCAAAAGTTACTCACTATTAATCCTACTATCATGGTTCATACAGAAGATCTCAACTATATAACATAAAATAAATAGATAATTAAAACAACAAAAATAGATTATATAATTCAACTTCCATCAAACAAATAGATAATTAAAACCAACAAAAATAGATGACATATAATTTTAGTATATATTTTATCATGATATATAGATTATAAAAGACTTAAAAAAATTAAAAAATATTGAAAAATAAATAATCTAACAACAATAATTAAATAAAATAAATAATTAAATAACATAATAATTATGTTATAGATAAAAAAATATTTTTTAAACTAAATAAGTCAACCCTAGACTCAATTCAACCCATGAAAATTTCATGACTTTGAATCCAACCCAATCCAAAAATGTATTTAACCCAACCCAAATTGGGTCGGGTTACTCGGGTTGTTTGAATACCCCACCCAACTTTCAATAAAATGAGAATTAGAGCCAAATAGGGATGCGCCTCCTCCCCTTTGTGCCAGATCTGATGGAGTTTCTTCACGGGTGTGTAGCTATTTTAGGCCAGGCATCGGAGATATCGAAAGAGTAATGTCACAGGTGAAACTCGAACTTGGGACCTTGAAGGGAGCATACCCTCAATGCCCAAGTCTTCAACCACTGCGCCACCCCTTGGGGATGGTGTGTAACTATTTTATGAGACAATTCTTTGAAAGTGCAAACTTGCCTATCAACTTTTGAAAAAGTTAGAGTTTGGTAATTGAATGTATTATCTCATTGTATACTTGCTCATAACTTAGCCTAAACCTTGTAACATTTTCATCTAATCAATGAAAATATTTTTGTTTTCTATTAAAAAAAAAACATTGTTAGAGATGATTTAATTTGAATGATGACATTTGATTACTTGATATCATGTCAACTTTCAACATTAGAGAAGTTTTGAAATGCTATTCCAACTCTGCTAGTTGAGCTTGGATTGCTTGAATGCATACTAGGGACTTGTCATGGTTGAATGCATTGATCTTTCACAAAAATCCAAAATCTTGAAGAAGATAATTCTTCTTCCTTTCTACATTGGCAATCAACAGGAAAAACTCCACTTTCTCTCATGGGAAATCCCAAATTTCCCTGTCCCACCATGGAAGTACTCCCATCTTTCTCTATCAATTCTCAATTGTCAAAACTCAAACGTTTCTCCCAAATCTGTGGACACAATTCATCCATCGCCATTGTTTTCCTCAAAACTCAACTTCATTTTCCTTCTTCTAGAACCGCCTCCCAGAAATCGCCATTTCAAAACGTGTACGCAACTTGTTCCTTCAGTTCTTAAATTTCCTTTGGATTGAATCAGCTTCACTGTTTTCCTTTAATGGCTGTTTCGATCGCTGCATCGGTTTCGATTTCTACTCTTATTACATCGTCTTTACATGATGCAAAATCTCTCAGAGTTGTTCCTTCTCTAATTGCGGCGGCGGATCGGAACCCTAACCTTCTATGGAGAAAATTGAGTGGTAGGGTTTCGGCTATCAGGCCGGTTCGAATTGCTGCGCCTCCAACGCCGCCGTCGACGGCGGCGGATGAGGTGGAAGTGGATGAATTGGACGGTGAGAGCTCCTCTTCGCCTTTCAGTTGGAGGGATAATTGGTACCCTGTTTCGCTGATTGAGGATTTGGACTCTGCTTTGCCGACCCCGTTTCAGCTTCTGGGAAGAGATATTGTTCTTTGGTTTGATAAATCCAAAGCCGAATGGGTTGCTTTTGACGATAGATGCCCTCATCGGCTTGCTCCTTTGTCTGTAAGCTTTATGACTTATTGTTCTTCCATGTTTGACATTGTGATGCTACTCTTTTTTATTACATGGGATAGTTAAAGAACTTTATGCACAATGTTTTGTTTGGGCAAAAGGGAAGGAGTGAAACATGTTAGGGATTGATCAGGTAAGTGCATTCTGGTCGTTTAGCTTCAATAAGGTTAAAAAAAATTGTGTAATGTTGGAATCCTCTAGCCTCTCTGATGAATTGGAAGTGGTTTTGTGATAGTGAAAAGAAGTGAGCTGTTGAAGCTCTTGCAACTTCTCTTTCCAATATTTAAACTCTGTTAATTCTAGTTTAATAAAACTGACGATCCCAAGGGGTGGCGCATTTAGACAAGGTTTGGGTTTTGGAGATATGCTCCCTTTGAAGTCCTAAGTTTGAGACCCGCTTGTGACATTAATTTGTAGACACTCTCCAATTGTGTCGGGATGGGCCACTGATGCCTCGGGTATTAGGGGAGCAAAGCCCCGACTTCTGATCATTTAAAAAGAAAAACGGACTGAAAAGACAATCCAAAAAACCACTTACTACTTTTGAACTATTAGGTTGTAGTAGTCACTCATTCTAATTTTCAATTTGCGTAATTACTATCATTGTAATTTTGTTAGTTCAAACTTGAAGAAAATACCCAACCAATCCCATTAGGGTAGGGAAGATTGAGAGTGTGGTTGTAAGTAAATCCTACTGTTCTTGAATGATTTTTGCAATTTTTACTCAAATAAAAAGAGGATTGTTGGTATGATCTGATGAAATCTTCATGACTTCAATGAGATGATGTGATTTTTAGGAAGGACGGATAGATGAAGGTGGTGCCTTGCAGTGCTCATACCATGGATGGTCCTTTGATGGGAGTGGATCTTGTGTTAAAATCCCTCAAGCTTCATCAGAAGGACCAGAATCTCGGGCTCATCAATCACCTAGAGCATGTGCCACAAGGTTTCCTACTCTGGTGTCTCAAGGCCTCCTCTTTGTTTGGCCAGATGAGTATGGTTGGGAAAGAGCAAATGCCACCACACCTCCAAGGTAGTTGATTAAGAAAAAAGCTTTGCCTTTACATCTATGATTTAATTGCAACATGTGATCAATCCTTCATTTTTACTGTAATTGTCTAGGCTTCCCGATGACTTTGATAAGCCTGAGTTCTCATCAGTTACGATTCAGCGGGATCTATTTTATGGTTATGATACACTAATGGAGAATGTCTCAGATCCTTCCCACATTGATTTTGCTCATCACAAGGTAAGGAATGGCCAAAGTGAGAGAACCTGTTTCAATTAAATTTTAATTTATCATCAGTGATTTGGTTATAGATTGAATCATTATGCATGTTTGTGTTTTTCTGTTCTTTCTAGTTCTGGTGGATGCATAGTGTAATGGAATGTTCTACTCTTTTATCTAGTTGGCAAAGCTTTTTGTAACTAATATGGACTGATTTTGTATCTTTTGTAACTTTTCATTCATCAATGAAAGTTTCTGTTTTCTATAAAAAAAAGCATAGTGTAATGGAATGCGCCACATCTAAAGAACCAAAAAATTTCAATGGTACCTGGCCAGTGCTATAAAATATTTTCTATGTTTGAGAAAAGAAGATCAATTATGTTTCAGGAAACAAGAACATTGACAGCTAAGATCTGATCAATGTACTTCAATTATACCAGAAATTTGGTCTTGAAAATCACATTTGTCTTTTTTGAAGATCTCAATGCCTTGTTTCTGAAAAAGAACATCTTCACAGGTTACAGGGAGGCGGGATCGGGCGAAACCTTTACCTTTTAAGTTGGATTCTAGTAGTCCCTGGGGATTTTCTGGAGCAAATAACGGGAACCCAAGGATCAGTGCCAAGTTTGTTGCTCCTTGTTACTATATCAACAAGTATGGATTTCACTCTTTTTCACCCTACATTCACATTTGAATAATGCATAGCTTGATATTGTTAGAATCATCCCTTGCACGTTCTCTGATATACACCAATAATTATGCTTATGCAAGTATATGATTTAGAATCTCATGCATTAGGCAAAAAATTAGTGGGCTGCTTAGTATAATGGATAAAAATTTATTGATAGGGAGCTCTCTATTTCTCTCTCTCTCTCTCTGTCTTTCAAATTTATATCCAATCTGTCCACCTCCTCCATCTCACTCTTCCTTTTAAATCTCTTACTACTACAACTTAACTAGTTAATTTGATCTTCCCAAACATATGAATAGAAATCTCTTAATTATTGACTAAATCTCAACATATGACTGAGTGCATGGCATAAGCTGCATTCACTATAAAATGTCATTTTTGTTATAAATATAAACAAATTGTTCATCAAGGATCCTAGAATGTGAATTTGAAGCTGCAACTTAAAAGAAATTCGATTGAAGTGGGTATGAGCATTTTTTGATCATGTATGAGTTATAACTAAATGTGGAAAACAACATATGACTAAGTGCATGGCATAAGATTCATTCACTTTTAAAATGTCATTTTTTACATCTAAACAAATCGTTCATCAAGGATTCTAGAATGTGAATTTGAAGCTGCTACATAGAAACAATTCGATTGAAGTGGGTACCGTATGAGCATTTTTTGATCATGTATGATTTATAACTAAATATGGAAAACAATGTTGTGCCTTGATAGTTAAGGGATAAATTAGGAAATTGCAAAGCAACACTAAATGTCAGGTATATAATTTCATTTTCGGTTAGATTTGGTTTTTTGTATGTCATGACCTATTCTTATGCTTCCATAAGAGAAACTTATAATGAACTTTTTTGTGAGAAGGAGTGGATGAAGAAAATGTGCGCATCTTGTTAGTTAGGAGGTGATCTCTAGGCTATTGGATCTGGGAGGGTTAGGATTAGGTAGTGTGAGGGTGAGAAACAAGGCCATGTTGACTAAGTGGATCTGGCGATTTCATCATGAAGTTGATACCTTGTAGCACAAGGTTACTGTAAGTAAGTAAACTTTTACCCATTTGATTGGACCAATGGTGGGGCTCTCGACACTTCTAGAAATTAGTGGAAAGAGGTTTAGGCTGGTTTCTGTCTTTTACTAGGTTCGGATGGCAAAGTATTGAAAACCAGAAAGTTCCTTACTATTGGGAAATAAATGGTTGGGAGATAGACCCATTTGCTCATTGTTTCGTCATTTATATCACTTGTCTTTATTGAAGAATTATTTGGTGGTTTCGATTCTTTCACTCTTGCTTTTCTCTCGCGAAGCTACTTCTTCTGCCTCCTTTGGTTTCTATTGTGTGTTGATCAATAGGGTACGATAGATGTCGTCTCTTTATTGTCCATGGTCAATGGTTTTCAATTCAGGCTCCATAAGGGATGTCCGCCTTTGGAGTCCTTGTCGATCCAAAGGTTTTTTCATGCCATTATTTCTTTCCATGTATAGTTAATCCTGCCACGTTTAGTGGTTCTGAGTTCTCCACTCAGTAGAAGGTTAAGGTTCCAAAGAAGGTTATGTTCTTTGTGTGTGGCACGATTGGCATAGAAAGGTCAACATCTTGGATTGGATTTTGGCTAGAGGGTGCCCCCTGGTTGGGTCCTTTTGTTATATTCTTTGGAGGAACACGCTGAGGATATGAGCACATTATCTAGTCTTGTGACTTTGATTGTGTTGGTCTCTTGGAGGAGTTCAACTTCTGCTTTGTCGAGCCTCAGGATAGTAGAGAGATGTTTGTGGAGCTTCTTCTTTTTTTGCCCTTTTGTGAGAAAGAGTTGTTTTTGTGGTAGGCTGGATCTGTGCTATTTTAGGGAGTCTGTAAAAGGAAGAGAAATAATAGAACCTTTAGGGGGAGGCGAAGTCTTGCTTCGAACGTCAGATCCCTTGTTGCAGATTCTACATTTCTCTTTCAGCTTCGATTTTGAGGTTTTTTGTGACTATTCATTTGCTCTCATCTTGCTAGATTGGAGTCTATTTTTGTAGTTGACTCTTTTTTTTTTGTGAGATTCTTTTTTTTTTGTATGCCTGCATATTCTTTTATTTTTTTCCTCAATAAAAGTTTGGTTTTTCACTAAAAAAACTTTACTGTCTAGAGCGAAGGGCATTCAGAACTGACATCGTAAACAGATCTGTTATACATTGGTATTGTGATAGGAGCTGCGAGTTATGATGAATACTTTTAAGGAATTTTAATCCTCATTCCATTTTAAGACGCAAGAAAGAAGACAAGAGTTATGATAAGTGGAGTTAGTTTCAAGTAGTCTGACCGCTTTCTGATACAGAAAAAATAGAAGGCTGGATAGCAGGAGGGGCATACGCATAACATGGCGGTGTAAGTTAGTAAAAAATTACTAGAGGATCTCTTGTTTGTGAAAATACGAAACATCTCAAAAGCGTAGAATTCTTGTAACTTGTCCCAAAATAGCAATACAATTCAAGTCCTCTCCTTCCATGGCTGTAACATAATATTAGCAACAACAACCTAATGAATTTAGAGAAATTCTTGCCTCCTTATGAGTTAGGAGGCAACCCTTCCTTAGTGTATACGTGGCACCAAATGGTGCCACAAATTTTTTTCTTTTTTCATTTTAATATTGTTCAAACAAACATTTTATGACACTACACTAAGGAGGGCTTGCCTCCTTGTATTTCTCATGAATATATCAGTAACTGTTTTCTTATTCTGCTTTCTTTTGTTTAAATGCTAAACATAGGTCAGTCCTACACAATTTCTTTTAGTTTTTATCGCTAATGTAAATTCTCTTCTCTTCAGAGTAGAGATTGACACAAAGCTACCTGTAGTTGGCGATAAAAAATGGGTGATATGGATTTGCTCCTTCAATGTGCCAATGGGTCCTGGAAAGACTCGTTCTATTGTATGTAGTGCACGAAACTTCTTCCAGTTTTCTATGCCTGGTCCTGCTTGGTGGCAGGTAAAACAATCTTTGTTTTTAATCAAATTCAAATCTTTTCCTTTTTTCTTATATCTGCAAATATTTTGATCATATATTATTTTCTCTTCTGTTATTAATCCCACCGTCTGTAAAAGTATACCAGATTACTGTGCTTGACTTCCTATTTTTGCTTCTATTAGGTGGTCCCTCGATGGCATGAGCATTGGACATCAAATAAGGTATATGATGGAGACATGATTGTTCTTCAGGGGCAGGAGAAGATATTTTTGTCAATGGAAGGTTCGACAGATGTTAATAAAGAATACACTAAAATAACATTTACCCCGACACAAGCGGATCGTTTGGTGCTGGCATTTCGAAATTGGCTGAGGCGGCATGGCAAGGGCCAACCGGAATGGTTTGGGGCTAGCAGCCAGCAGCCTCTGCCATCAACAGTTCTTTCTAAACGCCAGGTACAGAAAATTACGAGCATCTAGATTGTTATTTCTGTCTACAGCTTTTTAGTATTTTTTTGCTCGAGCATACTGAAGAAATTTGCTGGAAATGAAATCCCTAAATTAATAACTACCATGAATTGAACTTAATCTATGTTTATGATTAATGAATCCATAAGTTGGGGACAAGGAAATTCATACCAAACATAGAGTCACTCGGAAACCGATAATCCCTGCATAATTGTTGTGTGGGTGTAAAGTAAAGTTTCTTATGAACAGACTACTGAGAAGTGTTTGATTGAGTCATTGCATGAGTGATTAGAATGAGTAGTTATATTGCGCGATTAGAAATTGAGATTGTAGTAATAGGTCGTTTGGGTATGTATTTTTTTGTAGAGGAGTTACAAACAATAACTTATTTTGATGTGAATTTTTGTAGAGGAGTTATAGATAATAACTCTTTTGGATGTGGATTTTGGTAGAGGCGTGGAAGAAATTAGTGGTTTTAAAATGAGGAGTTATTTTTTAGTGGTTAGCAATGAGTGTTTATTTTGAATGATTATTTTAAGTGATTACAATTACTCGTTTGAATATAATTTTTTGAAAAGGAACTGTAAAAGCTCATTTGTATATCTCGTTAAATATAAAAAACAAACACCCCCCCGAAGAAATGTTGGCTAAGGTTGATATTTTTGTGATAGTATCTCCTGTGGACTACAGATGTTGGACAGATTTGAGCAACACACACTCCATTGTTCATCATGTAGAGGAGCTTATAAAACATTTCAGACAGTACAGAAGCTGCTAATTGGTGCAAGTGTAGCATTTGCAGCCACGGCCGGCGTCCCTTCTGCTTTGCAGATTCGAATTCTTCTGGCCGGTCTCGCCCTTGCAAGCGCGGGTGTGGCTTATGCACTGTTTGAACTTCAAAAGAATTTTGTGTTTATTGACTATGTTCATGCTGAGATTGACTAGACACAGAGAGCACAAGTAAATAATGTTGTGTAGAGAAGTAGTATAGTAAGTAATCCAAAGGCTTTTCACACTTACATAGTTACAAGCAGAAGTTCGTTATTTAGGCTCCCTTTGATCACGTTCTCATTTCCTGTTTTTGTTTCTCATTTTTAAGAAACGGACTTGTTTGATAATTGTTTCTATTTCTTGTTTCTAAAAATAAAAAGAACATTTCTGAAATTTGCAAAAAGAAATGAGAAACTACTTTGGGGTGTTTCTCTGGTTCGGTTTCCATTTTTTTTCCCAAATTGAAACCAATTTGAGCTGGTGAGTTCGCTTCTACTTTTTATTTTTTATTTTGCAATATATATTGTGTAAACTCTTCTTCTTTTTTTTTTTTTAAATATATATATATTCTATATATATGCATAAAATTCTTTTTTTGAAACACCATACTTATATTTTGTTCTTATTTACTTCTTAATTTTGCAATATCTAATTTTACCACAGGTATATTTATATTTATATAAAGTTTTTTTTTCATCATTACAATAATGATATTTTTTTTTAATATTGCAGTTTTTTCTTCATTTATAAATGGTTTGAATTTTAAAATTTACCACGGATGTATTTGTGTATTATTTTATTTTTTAATGCACTTGAAATCAATCAAATTTTGCTTACTAAATTATGGATTGGACTTTACTTTAACATTTTACAACAATAATAATTGCAATGTACTTCAATTAAATTTGAGTCATATTATTCGAGTGAAATATAACACTACAAATCTTTGTTTTTATTATTATTAATTTTCTTTTGCGATTTTTGAATTTTGTTTATAAAAGATTTAGATAACCTATTTTAACAAAATAATTATAAATTTAGTCAAATTTAAAAATATTTGCATGCATGGTAAAAAAATACGGTATTATTACAGAATTTTGTATTATTAATGCATTATTATGTATTATTAATATAATATTGTATATTATCGGTACAATATTGTGTATTAATATAGTATTATTATTAGTAATATTGTATAATAATATCGTATAATTATTAATAATACTGTATAATTATTAATGCCTATGACTATGATTGCTAAATATTGTTTTTGTCTAGTATTGTAAATACTTTTCCAATTTAGCTTATTCTTTAAAAAAATTCCTTTATTTAATTAGATCATGTAAATTTTTATATATTTTTTCAATGCATGTTATATATTTTTAATATTATATAACTTAATTATTTTTAAACTATAAAAAAAAATTAAGGAAAAAAAAACAAGAAACCAGAATTAACAAATAAGTTTTGTTTTTATTTATTATTTTTTAAGAAACAAAAAACAGAAATAGCAAACACATTCTTACTTGTTAAAAAAAAAAAGAAATAAGAAACAGGAATAAAAAAATGACAAACAGGAAATAAGAAGCCTTAGTATCTGTTTCATTCTCTATTCTAATTTTGAAGGTGTTCTACTTGGTTGTTTATTTTATGGCAACATTGCTTATTTATTTTTTAACAATTTTTAGGGAGTATACGAACAAAGTCCTTAGCATACACCATATGAGTTGGGTTGGATTGAGGGACATTTTTGGGACCAGCCCTAAAATTGAGGTTGGTCACTTTTTCAACACAACACAATCCAACCACACCTAATAAAAGAGATAACTCAACCCAACTCAATTCTTACGAGTTCAAACCATGGTAGTCACTTACTTAAAAATTAATTTCTTACGAATTTCCTTTGCATCCAAATGTTATAGAGTTGAGCGGTATGTCCCGTAACATTAGTCGAGATGTGCGAGAGTTGGCCTGAACAGTCACAGATATAAAAAAAAAAAAAAAAAAAAAAACAACTCAATTCTTATATTTTAGGGTTGGGTCAACAGACTTAATAAATACTTTTCAAATATAAATATTATTTCATCAAATTAGTCATACACTCTACATAAACAAAATGTAATATCTAACCATTATCAGATCAATGTAATGAAATAGATATAAATATTAAATATGCAAAATATTTAATCAAAAGTCGCTTATATTAGTCCATACATTCACAACTTATATAGAATATCTCAACTATACAAAAATACACAATTTGAGTATATATTTTTATTATGTTATATACATTCTAAGACAAAAATATTTTAAGCGAAATTGTAATGGATGAATTATTCTGATAAAAATAATTACAAATGCAATCAAATTTTAAAATATTTGCATCCATAATCATAAATTCATTTCAATATTTTATTATGGATACTCATTAATAAAGAATTGTGTATTATTATTTATACCTGACTATAGTTGCTAATTTTTTTAAAGTTGCCATATTTACAATTATTTTTTAAATTTGACTAATCTTGTAAATTTCCTTATTTTAAAGAATAATAAAAAGTTAAAAAATAATAATTGAATAAAATAAATATACACAGTTAATTTAGATCAACCTTTAACCCAACTCATGAAAATTTCATTAATTTGAATCCAAATTAACCTACAATTATTTTTAACCCAACCTTTCAACTTGGGTTGAGTTGGTTCGAATTATTCACCCCAGACTCCATGTCCAACTTTACTCTTGTTGACCTTTTTTGCTTACTTTGTTGACTTAATTTATATTAAATGTGTTATATTTCACGTTTGATGCAACAAAATATCAACAGTGTTTAGGTATCCAAATAACCTAATTGATAAGAAAATCGTAACCCAATTGATAAGAAAATTGCAAGAACGCCGACAAGAGTTAGCATTTCATATAAATTTAGCAACTAACGTCACAAATGGTTCAAATCTCCTCTCCAATTGTTAGATGAATAAAAAAAACGGGAAGGATAACAATATTGTAATCTCAATGGTAAAGATATAATCGTTGTAATCTCAATACAAATAATCTCATATATGGTTTAGGGTTTAAGGACTACAAAACTTTGAATACCAATAACACTAATTTATCCAGGTGTATTACTCAACATCATCTCTTACAAGTATTCCACGTTGTAAAAGTGGAGATTCTAATAAACATTTAAAAGAGATATGAGTTACTCTCTCCATATTATCTAATATAGTATTAGAGCCAATAAAACTCAAACAAGTATTAGTTCAATAAAATAAAATTGAGATCAAATTCAAAGTCGACCCATGTGGCATTTTCAATGCCAACTAAAATTAGGATGACCGACAAGATTATTCTCTTCTCATCTCGACATTGGTTGCTTCTTTAGTGTAATAGCTTGTATTTTACCAGCTTATCTTTTAGTTTTAATTGCCTATAACAATGTAATGTAATGGTTAGTTTTCAAAAAGAAAAAAAAAAGCCTCATATAACCCATAAATTAACATTACCATGCTCTCATCTAGTCTTTTGAATACACATAAATTTGGTTCACATCTTATAAATAAAAAAAATATGAATCTATATACTATTAATAATAAAGAACTAATTTTTGAATAATATAGAATAATTATAATAGATCACGCCCCAGTTAAATAAAAATTGATTAGAATAATTTCTCAGCTAAACACAATTTGGGTTGCAAAATATCTACTATTTCTAAGAGCGGCCTACAATGGTAAAAAAATATTGATGAAAGGTATCCGTTTAATTTCCAAAGAACTACGGAGATGTAGATATTTATGATGTTTAAAAAGACTATAAACATTTTATAATTCACAACTAGTTTTAAAATGCCAAAACAAGCATAACTAACTGGGTAATAATTAACACATACACTCTTTGGGATAGAATATTTAAATCCTCATATATATTTTTGTTGGATCAAACTTTGATATGTAATCACATTTCTTTTTCAAGTACTTCCTTCAGGAAGAATAATATCAATGGAAAGAAAAAACATAAACAAAACAATTAGAGAAGTAACATAGCAAGAAGAAAACAGCAGAGAATAAACCAAATTTATACCAAAGCAATTTAAAACCACAAATTCATCAACAATGGGGATTGCTAATGACTATGACAGATATAACTGGGCCATATAGTTTCTCCAAATTGGAGAAGCAACTACACTAAAACAAACCACAAACACTAGATTTTTTTTCCTTTTTGTTTTTTAGGTAGATATTTCATTAGTGTTCTAGACAAGATATAGCATATCTATAGAAAAAGATAATGAATGAACCTTATCATCACTTGGCCAGAATTTGCTGTGCTTGATTCTCCTGTTGCTGTTGATAATTGAGTGGCCTCCTGAACAGCATTATGTGTGGCTCTGGGCGATGGATTGCATAATGAACCCATCCGCGGCTCTGCTGAACCCCAATCGCTCGCCATTCATTCTAACAATCATCACAAAATCAAATTACATAGGATTCTTAGGTTTGTTTGATAACCATTTGTTTTATTGTTTAAGGTTTATGAAATTTAAGCGGTTCAAATATCCGAAAGGGTTAGTGGCTTGGTTGATCACATTGTTTGGTGATAATTCAGTTCAACACCACGATCACGAGTTCTATCCTACAAATCAGTATTTGGTTCTCATTGAGAGTAGTGGTACCTTCTATGTAGGATTTGTTAGTGCCTCTCCTTCAAATTTGTACTAAAAAAAAAACAAAAAAAATCCATTTCCTAATTTATGTAAATGCTAATCAAATTTCAAAAACTAAAACAAGTTTTTGGAAGTAATTATTTTGTTTCCAAAACTTTGGTTTGGTTTATAATGGTATATTAGTAGTTGTTGCACACTTAATAAAATCCAAAATCCAAAATCCATAAACTAAAAACAAAATGTTATGGATAGGGCTTAGTATTCAGTTATTATCATAATCAATCAAGGAAAATCAGCCGATGATTATACACCACACAATCTATGACTCTGAATTTAATTGAATCGAGAAATCGCTAGGTTTCTCAGAATTGGAGAAATATCAATTACAATTTCAATTTCATTTCAATTAAACCAACAGGATTCCTCACAAGAAATGTTGATACAGGAAAATAATGATCGGAACAGGATTCGAATCATGAACTAGTAACCACTTACTTCAGAAAGAAGGCGATTCTTAGGGAGAAGTTTGGCCACTTCTGGAGGAAGAACCACATGCCTACACAACAGGAATCAACAGAAACCATGAAAATCAAATCGTAGCGATGGAAAGAACCAGAGCAACAAAAATCATGAATCAAAAAATAGATAAAGACGAGAAATCACAGACCTGTACTCATTGATATCATCGAAATACTTCTCGGAGTACTGGATCTGTCCCATCTCGCACCGAATTTGTGACTGCAAAATCGCTAGGGCTTGTTCAATCTGAAGAAAACTGAAGAAATTAAACAAAATCAGGCAAATGGATTTAAAATTGTAAGCATAAACTTGTGTGTGAGAGAGATAGAGAGAGATGAAGCACAGACCTTCGAAGAGCGGTGAAGATGTAGACACGAAACGAGAAGTAGAGGTTAAAATAGTGTTTTGAATTTGGCAAACGGAGCAAATATCAGAAGTCGAGGGGTGACAAATGTAAATTATCAATTTATAAAAGGCTTACGTGTTAATAATTATATAAATTTGCGGAGTTGTCTGTTTGAATTTCAAATTTCGAAATATTTTCCCGCCTTGGGGTTTAGGTGTTAGATAGGCTTTGACAGTTAAGGGTTGTTTCTTCAAAAATTACATTATAACCATTTTTGTAATTATTCAAAATAATTATTCATTTTTTATTATTAAAAATAATTCTTTATTTTTAACAATTCTTTTTTAAATACTCAAAATAACTATTTATTTTAAATATATATCAAAATAAGGTTTTAACTCTAATTTTTCTGCAAAAAAAAAAAAAATTTACATTCAAACAAATTTTTTGCTACAACTTTCAATTTTTAATTATTTAAAACAACTCCTCAAACTAACTTCTCATCAAATTCTCATCCAAACACTTAAAGTTATTCAACAAAATTAGTTCGATTGAATTCTTTCTACAAAATTAAATGGTGATGTTTTTTTAGTAGAAATTTAGAGGTAGGAACCAACAAATCCCACCTAAAGGACCAAACAAGATAATTAACGCACCACTAATTCATTCGGTAATTTAAATGGTGTAGTTAGTTATTATTATTATCATTATTTTGCTTCTGTGTAAAGTGGAGATAAAACAAAAATGGTGATTTGAGTGATTAAATTTTGGGAAAAATGCATTTTATGTATCTGGATTTTGAGTGTATATAAAAATTAAACACTTTTATCTATAATATTTAAATTTAGACATTTTAATGATACTTAATTTTACTACATCAAATATAAAAATAGTTATTTACATAACATAATGTTAATTATGGTGTTAATTATGGTGATATTGCCAGCAAGAACAGAGTTCTATCCACAATGAACATTGTTCATATTCATACTTTTTTGAGGATCCACAATTAACATTTCTTCTCTAAGAACGAACACTCTTAGAATGTTCATTTAGTTAAATCTCTAGAAATTGAGACTACAATAACACCCTAAATCCTTAGATCTCAAATCACATTTTGTGTATTAAATTTAATCTAAATGTTGTTTTTTTGTACAACCATATAAACATGAGAGAGAATCTTGATATCTTGATCAAAAGTATGTATTTTATTTCAATTGAGATTTAAACTCATATTAACATTGATAAAACCTTTCTCATATATAGAACTAGAAGTTTAAAATGTACTAGCCTACATCCATAATATCACTATTAGATCTTGTTTGGTTTGCGGGTTGAAATCTATTGATTACTGTATTTGGTTTGTTGTATTGATATTCTAGAGAATAGAAAATATTGTTCGGTTTTCTTGTACACATACTTGAAATGGAATCCTAATAAATATTTAATGTTGTATTTTGATTTTAAATTATCCAAACTTAATTCATTATTTTTTATATAAAAAAAGTTGGTCTCATATTTTAAAATAATTTAAAGATGGCTTGATTAAATGAAAAAAAAAAATGTTTGATGCATGAAGAATCTTGAAAATAAAAAAATGGTAAAATACCATTTTGGTCCTTGAACTATAATCAAAGTTCCATTTTGGTCCCTAAACTTTCAAATATCTAATTTTAGTCATTCAACTATGATTTTCGTTCCATTTTGGTCCCTGAACTTTCAAAAGTTCAATTTTAATCTTTGAACTTTCTAAAATGTTTAGAAATAGTCCTTGAGTTAATAAAAAAATTAACCAAAGTTAAAAATGGATGAGGCAAAAAATAATAATAAAAAAATCATTTTCATCTTCTTTCCCATCCTCCCACTCAAGACTTGTACTTCAAGCAAAAAAGAAAAAAGAAAAAAAGAGCATAATCTTCTACCTCCTCAATAACGATTCCATGCTCTGAGACGTTAACTAGGTCCAAATCTTCATGGGGTCGACCAGATTGAGACTCTAAGGTAAGTCGTGGTAGAGGATTTGGATGTGTTAATCAAAGATGGGTTGAGTTTATTTCACGATTTATGGCTCAAATTTCCTTTAATCCCTAAGTCCTTGAAGTCTTACGGCACTGCGAAATCACATCAGTTGAGTATAGGGTCGAATGATGACTGATTGAACGGGTTAAATGCCCTGATTGTGTTGCAGGAATTCGTCAACCATGGTGGTGTTGTGTTCAAGGTTTATTTAGGGTTCTTCCAGTGTGTGTTTCAAAAGCAATGTTAGAGAGAAAATACTAGAAATGGAGACATTTAACATCCGTCACTTTGTTTCTTGTGTTAGTTGATGGTTGTGTGTGAGACTAGTGTGTTAGGTTAATTTTTCCTTTGTTTTTTTTTTTACTTTTCTTAGATGAAAAAATGTTGGGAAGGGAATGCTATTTTGATGGATCATTTACCAAAAATCTTGTAATTTGCTTTATGTTTCTATGGGATTTGAGTTTTATCTTCATCCATGAGATTTTAATAGAAATTTTTATCCTCTGTTTTTTTTTTCTTGTTTAAAGTATAGGTTTTGAGGGAGGATGGAGAAGAAGATGAAAATATTTTATTATTATTATTTTTTGCCACCTCATCCATTTTTAACTCTGGTAAATTTTTTTTTATTAACTCAAGCACTATTTCTAAACCTTTTAGAAAGTTCAAGGATTAAAATTGAACTTTTGAAAGTTCAGAGATCAAAATGGAACAAAAATCAAAGTTCAAAGACTAAAATTGGACTTTTGAAAGTTCATAGACCAAAATAGAACTTTGATGATAGTTCAAGGACCAAAATGGTATTTTACCTATAAAAGAATTATGAAACAATATTTTTTACATAAGTATTGGATCATATAAGGGACAAAACATAAAAATGAGATAGTTTACCACTATTTATTTTCTAACAAGTTTATTAATTTTTTTCAAACGGTATAAAAAAAGGAGTATTTAAAAAAAAAAAAAAACTATTTTCACTTTTTAAAACCACTTCCAATTTTTATTTAAATTATAAATATAAATATAAAATAGGGGATTTTGCATGTATAATAAAAAAAAATCAAAGTAATTACATGTATAGTATAATTTTAAAATAATTTGATTGTGGCAAAAAATTGAAACGGAGGCTGAAAAAGACCAAAAAGCCAACTTCAATCAATTTGTTAACGATTGAATCTATCAGTTTTCTAGTGATTGCCTCTATCAGTTTCTTAATCATTGACTCTATCAATTTACTAGTGATTGAATCTATCAGTTTGCTAGTGATTGAATCTATCAATTTGCTAATGATTGACTATATCAGTTTCTTAGTGATTGAATCATTTTTTGTTTTGGGCTTCAATAAATTTTGGTTTGAGCTTCTATCACACACATTATACACGATTTTGATACGATTTTCTTAAATCGTTTAAAAAACAACATCACACTTTTCACGATTTTAACCAGTGTTTTAATCAGTATATACATATTTTTTTTACTTAAACTCAGTTAAACTATTTTTTTAAGCATACAATGTCTTTATGAATTTTAAGTATCTTGCATGTGTCCTGATTGACTTATAAAATGGTTGTAATTAATAAATTGTAACTATATCTTTATGAATTATGTCATCAAGCTCAATCACTATATCTACCGATTAATTGATAATTTGGAACTATGTTTCATGACTATATTTGTAAGCATACAATGTCTTTATGAACTTTAAGTATCTTCCATATTTCAATTAAGTTCAATCAATCTATATGTTTATGTTGATGTTTCATGTTTCAAGTTCAATCACTATGTAACCAAATTTGAGGTATTTTTCATGTTTCTGTTCAATCGCCATGTCTTTAATTACTATGTAACTTAAAAAATTGATTGACTTTTATCACTTAAAAAATTGAATGACTTCTATCAGGTGAACTAATTGAGTTTTTAAGTGATAAGATTGACTTTTGTTAAACTGATTGAATCTATCAGTCGATTTTCTAGTAATTGAATCTATTAGTTTCCTCGAGTCACTGAAACATCACTTCAAATCAATCGCCAAACTTCGCAAATTGCTGCCAGAATGTTGCACTAATCCAATCGCCGACCATATTATAAGATGAAACTCCTCTTCAATCTTAGAACTCACCCAAATTCAATCGTCGAAAAAACTAACCGATGCTTCAATTTTTCTACACAAATCGTTGCCCATAAAACAAATTGCTGCTGCAAACATAACCTTTTAGCTCAGAGTTCGCCAGAAATTCTGGACAAACTCAACACTTGGAGTCGCTGAAACACCGCTTCAAATCGATTACCAATACAAAACGAAAATAAACGCAAATTTTGTGGGTTAAATCTATTTTTTTTATTTCAATTTCCTTAGAAGAAATCGATCGAAGCTAGGGGTACTGATGATGGTTTGCATGGAAGTGGCAAGAGGATTTCGCATCTTTTCCAAAAAAAAAAAAATGTAGGTGGTGAAAGGAATTGAATCTTAGGCAGCTATAAATAAAAGAACAAAATTGGAAAAAAGTAAAAAACGCACTAAAATGTGCTATAAAGGAAATACTTTAAAAAATATGTTACAATTAAAAATGGTAGCAAAAATACTGCTATATGGATCAATTTCCCTAAAATATATACCTAATAAATTAGAAGATAAACATAAAAAAGAAGAAAAAATATTAAAAAAAAAAAATGAAACCACTTCAAACAAAATAAAGAGAAGAGGTTGTAAAGTAAATAAAAATAAATGAGAAAATGAGTTTGAAAGAAGTCAGTGGAGGAATCATTTTTTAAGAAAAGTCTTAGTTGATAAGATTGCACTTCTTGGCAATATTTAGTTGTGGAATCTTGCTTTTAAAGAAGCAAAAGCTAAGAAGGTTTGAGATTTTTTTTTTTTTAACTAGGTTGATTTGATTGTTTTCATGTGTGAAAGTCTTTTGGGATTTCAACCAAATTTGGACTCTATTTTGTACTAGAAAGAAACAAATATGAGGTCGAGTTTAAAAACAAGAAAAAGAAGAACTAAAAAAATGAAGAGAAAGAAAATTAATCTAATGAGATGTGAAAAATGAGAATATATAAAAATTGTATATATATAAAAATCACAATTTTTAAATTTGTGCAGAACCTACTGTAATACAAAACCACTCCTCAACCTCGAAGATGAAATGTTAGGAATATCATAGCATTTGATATTATTATATATTCTCTATCATTTGATATGATATTTATTAGATATTATCTAGCATTTGTTAGAAGATCTTTTGTAATTTGATATTTTATGTACTATTAAAAAAGTTAATAGAAAAACATAAGGTTTATGCATTTTTCATAATTTATCAAGAAATTTTATACTTTATACAATTTACCAAACAACGGTTTGCATTAGAAACTCGGAATACAAACGACAAACTAAACAAGGTCATATTGTACTCAATTTTATGTTATACACTACAAGCTTCTTTAGATTGCTTCATAAATTGAATTCTCTTACAGCCACGTTTATTGAAGGTCAACTTTTGTAAGTTTATGACATTTTTCATGAAACTTAATCAATAGATTTGTTTTAATCGGTTCGAAGAGTGATTCAATCTCTAATATATTAATAAACTTAAATAAGATTTTGTTTTTTTATTCATTGAACATAAAAGTGTAAACAACACATCATTCAGTTCAACCTCTTACGTACGAAAAGCACTGCAAATGAAATGCTGGAGCCAATGCTCCATATGCAAATTGCAAAGGCAGCATAAAAGAGAAGAAGAAAAAGAAAAAAAAAAATCCCACAATAACTTTTTTATTGGGCCATAGTAAAGAACTTTTTTTTTTGACACAGACATAAAAAAGAAGAAAAATACTTCTCTACTCATAAATGAGTAGAAATACTTCTCTACTCATTTTAAGGATTTTCTCTTTAAAATGAAAAAAAATTTGTAGCTTCAAGTGGTACCACATAAACAATAAATAAGGTCTCTCTACTTGTTCATAAGTAGAGAAGTATTTCTCTACAAAGAAAACCCCGAAAATGAAAGAATTAAAATGAAAACCTAGCTACCAAATCCTTAAGTTTGGCCTATAATAATCAAATTTGTTGCTAATAGAAGCTAAACTCAACTCATTTTATGTCAGAAATTTTCATTTGAACTAAAATCATTCATTTCAGTTTGATTGTATATAAAAAAAAAGAAAATCAATTTTGATGTCAAGTTCATGTATTTATTTTCTAATATTGAAATTTATTCATTAAGTTAGAGAGAAAAAATTGATTTGTCAACTAATATTCTAAATATATTAGAAATCCACAAGATCTATTATGAAACAAAATTGATCCAAACCAAAACCACATTAAGATTCAATGAAGAATACTATGGTACTCAATCAAAGTCCACTCAAATAATTAATAGATCATGGTTTCGAATATTTGTTAGAAAAAAATTAAATACCTACAAAAATCAAAACGAAAAACATACGCAAAATTTCTTCAGCTTCATCAAACAAACTTCAACAACACTTTAATTCTACCAAAACATTAAAAAACAAAACCACAAATAAAAAACATAAATATGCCAAAGGATGGAGCTTGCCCTAATGATCAACAACTTTCACCACCACCACCACCCCACCGCCGTGGAACATGCTGCTGGGCGGCAGCCACGGCGGCGGGCCTCGCCGGAGCTGAAACACGATTATGACAAAGTTATGTATGTATGTGAAAGTCAAGAAATTAGAAGGTGTATTATTAGGAAGGAAGAAGAAAAAAGATCAGAATATAAAAATTAGGAATTTCCGGTGCAGCCGGTAGTGGTAACAGCATCTTCCATGGTATATGCGTCGACCACATTAATTGCTTTGCATTATAGTTTGATGCTTTTGAGAATCTTAACCTTTTATTTTTTTTAATATAATTAAATATCTTGGCATTTTTTATTTTAAGATTATTTGTTGCTACTTAATAGGACCTTCTTGCAATGAATCTTATTGACAGGTCTCTAAGGTTTTGTTTATAGAAGCATGCAATATGAGAACGACATCAATAAATTTATTGTAAATATGCTTGGAATTACAAATTTTCCATTTCCGATAGATAAGGAAAATTCATGAGTTTGTAAATAAAGGATACCTATTGTGTTTTGATAGGACGAATCTTTATATTCAAAGTGAACAATATTATATTAATATAGAGACTTTGTCGAAGGTCGGTGTTGTCTTCAACTATGAGAGTAGCAGAGCCAAACTCCTAATTTAACCTGATAAATTGTTTTATTCCTAACATAACCCTGTATACATGTAAAATGTTCTTGTATGAAATAAAGAAATTATGAATTTGAATAGGATGATATGACATAGTTCTAATGAAATTTTGTGATTGAGCTTAATGATTATGCTACTGTGATGAGTGCTTATGAGCTGTAATTTAGTAAGGAGTGATTATAAGGTGTACAGCTCTTAAGTGTCATTGTGATGGGTCTGTAGTTGAGCTTTCATGCTGCTCAAACGTAATTCGAAAGAATCCGTAGTTAATTAGGTCTGTAGTTGAGCTAGTCTCATATGTGATGCTTTATTCAATGAAAAGATTGTTGGGAATATAAAATAAAATTGTCCCACATTAATTAAATAAGAGGAAGATCATGGATTTATTATAAGTATAGACAATAATGTTCAATGGTATGTATGCCTTTTGGGTGATAAAATAAAAATAAAATATCAAATTTTGTAATCTAAAAAGTGTAAGATTTTATTAGCCAATTGGAATTTTCTATCGAAACTGAATTTGATTGTTTTGGTTATGGAAGACATTGATGTTGTTGAACTACTGCTCTTATTGACATATTAATGATAGTTCTAGTTCAACCTATATGGTCTTTTAAGGGACTTTTCATGAATAATAAAAAAGTAAAAAAAAAAAATACTATGAATGTCAAAATTTTAGAAAAACTTCATGTATGAAAAAACAGAGTTCAAACCTTGTAAAATGACTAAAAAGCCCACACACTTAATTAAATCCAACCTGCTCTCACTTCCTAACATTTCATGCCACAAAGTGATGACTTCAATCAAATGAAACTGATTGAAAATGAGAGCGACTTACCTAATTAACATGTCTAAATTGGTTGGCGGATCTTTGTCACCTTGATCACTCAAACGACTTCAATCAACTTGAGTACTAACAAACTCCAACAAGTCTTCTAATCTATGTCTCGATCAATGTCTGATTGTCAGGTGGGAGGCTAATTCAGAGTTTGAGAGAGAGAGCTTCAAGAAGCGTGGAATTTGATGAGTTTTAGGAAGTCAAATGGTCTATTTATAGGCTTCAAGATATAATATCTTTTCCATATTTGATAATGTCTTTTTGCATATCTCATATTCAAATCAATTATTTTTTATTATTTAATCATATTTAATTAAATCAAATATATGGAATATTTATTTAAATCATATTTAAATAAAAGGTTTTTTTTTTACAAGACTAGTCAATATTCATAGAAAATAGTTATAAATCTATTCAAGTAGAAAAATATTAACAAAATTAATTTTTGACTAAGAATTAAGTTTTAATGGCAAAAGACGAAAATACTCTCTTATATAAATACAATATTAAGAGTGGTATCACTCAAAATAACTATCGTATTTAGGATTTAGCATGTACAAGCATTAAAAAATTATGCTTAAAAATAAATCCACTCCGTACGTTCTTAATACTTGTATAATTTTTTTTTGACATCTTAATACTTGAATAATCATAAAGATGTAACATGTTAAATTATTCTTATGCCATAAATCCTACGTAATTATGTATTGGTAATATTATTTATTTAACTCTCAAGGAGCTAGAGACACTTTGCCTTTAAGAAACAAAACTGTCTTTTTGCCCTAAAAGGGAAAAATTGGTAAGTTTGCCTCTAGTGGCATTTTTGTAATTTAAAGGAATTTTGCCCTAGGTTTATAGCCATCCTTTTGTGTCTTCTCCTCTAGGAATCTCATACATTAAGTGTCGTTTCCCCAATCCTTTTTTTCTCTTGTTTTGTGTGCTATAGCGATCCCGAGGAATGCCACCATCTGACTCAAAGCCCATGCTGCAGTCTATTCTCGCCAAAAATTTATTGTCGCACCACTTTGTCGTCCATCTGCCATTTTTTAAGGAGTTTGATTGCAGATTCGTGTTCCTTGAATTGTTATGGATTATTTTCACAATCGTGCAAGTATACGCGATTTGCAGTAAGTGATTAGTAAATTAATATCGTTCTCTTTAGGTACTGCGATTTTACCAAAAGTTGAAGTTTAGAATCAAGTGCGGAAAACAAACAATTGGAGTTGTGGTTGGGTTTCTTTGCAATTAAGCAAAGGAAAGTAGAAATACGTAAAAGTTCAATTAAATAGAAAGACTCGACTAAGGTAATCATGTGATGCATTCACTGCTCTAGGGAAAATGATGCGGTAAGGAATAACTACCATACTTTCGCTATTCAATCGGCCGCTTCCACTTTCACTCACACCAAAACCAACTTCCGTTGCGAGTTAGCGTAGAAAGTAAATCAGTGTGTTGCATGTAGTAGTAAAACGTTTATTTCTAAACCCTCTTTAAAAGCATAAAAGACTTCATACTAACCTACCAAATATGCAAATTAGCCTTAGGTTGTTTCTTCTTTCGATTCAAAAACCTATTAGTTCGTGTGGATGGCCGGTTAACACTTACTATTCAATTAAACCCTAATTTAACATGTTTTAGTTATACCTCCCTAGTTTTCCCTAGCATTTGCGTAAGTTATCCCATTTTTCCTTACGTCTTAACACAATTAGTTCATAATGCAAGCAGAAAACACAGAAAACGACATGGATGATAACATGCTGAACATTGTATTAATCACTTGCAAAAATGAATCTCAAAACAAATAACAAGTGCTAAGAATTAAACTACAGAAAAAATAAACACTAATACTGTCGGTAGCTTGATGTGGTTAACGTCTTGGTGTCCAGTGCTTCATCTTCTGCACACTGCTCCCTGCCCTTTTTTCCTTGGGATCGATCCTCCTTTTATAGCCTCTTGTTAGGGTTGTGAAAATGATGATTTATCATGATGGCTAAAGTTTTGACTTGAGCGGGAGATTTTTCTCTCTGATTGGATCGTCAATCACGTCTTCGATGATTTAAGGAAAGAATCCCGAGATTATCACAGTTTGTTTATTCGGCGATTTGTCTGTTATCTGGCTTTTGTTTGGCTTTCAATTCTTTCCTTCTTTTTGGCTACTGAGGTTCTGCATCTAAATTGCTCTGTTTTTTCGCAGTCGTATTGTCATTCCTCGCTTCGCATTCACACTCCTTTTCCGCTTCGCTTCATTATTCCTGTAGAAATTGTTCATTAGTGCGCGACTATTCTTTATTAAGCTTTTTCAATAAAAACGAACTCTTTTCCGCTTTATAATTCTTATTCTTCGCTTATTCTCCTAATGCATAAGCATTAGTCTTTTACCCCCTTTTACTCATTATTTTTACCTTTTTTCGCACTAGATTTCAGAAATAAAGTAAGAAATGATTCTAAAATATGCTTAATATTAACTCTATTTGATAGTTATCAAACCCCCAAACTTGAATCACTGCTCGTCTCGAGCGTTGCTGTTATTAGTGTAAAAACTGTTATAAGTAAAATACTTATCATAATGTCGTGCTTACCTCTCGCTTTTAGAAAACTCTTTTTAGATTTGTATTTTGACTTAATATGTTATGAACTTGATCACCTCAGTCCTTCTATTATTAGATCATTTCCTCCTTTGCCTTTGTTCTTCCCCTAATAAACATAGTAAACTGGGCATTCCTTAGCGCAGAAGCATACGACTCCGAATCTTTTCACTCAACCCTTGGATAGCCTAGTTTTCTTAATTCTCTTTAATTACTCTCTCTTTATTTTCTCTCTTATTCCCTTTCAGCAACTTAGAACCCCTCGTAGCACTTTATTTTGTTTTCATATGTTGCAGTACACACCATTTCGGGTTACATTCATGCCTTCACTCAAATTTCGTAGTTCTTAAGATGGTCCGCTTGAGCATAAAGCGATTAACTTAAGTAAGGAACCAACTAAAGTGTTAGAGCTTAATAAAGAAAGCGAAATGCTTCTAAGAACCTATGGCTACTATCCTTTACATATATACATACATATATATATAGCGATTTAATGGGGTTTGCCCCCACCCCCAAACTTAAAATCAGCATTGCTCTAATGGTGGTGTAAGGACCCGACCCAAAAGTGGTCATAACCTAGTCCTTACTCAACATGCATGAAATTAAAACAGTTTAATTAGGTAAAACCAAAACATGCCATTGCAATAAATTCAAAAATTTCATAAAGTAATTAAATGAACCCTGGCCAGTATTTAAAAGTCAACATCCTTAAACATTTCAAATATAAATGTAAGTATTCCCTATGGACTACAAGTCCAACTACATGCTGAAACTGAAAAGACATAAA
>JBBMKA010000005.1:2674319-2708495 GCA_037833695.1 Sechiopsis laciniata
TTTCATTTTTCTTACTTTTCAAAAAAAAAAAAACACACATACACACAATATTATGTCTCTTGATCCCTTCCTAACCGTGTACCTTTGTTAGAGTGTTTAGATTAGATTAGGATTAATGTTGATTGATTATGATTATTAGTGTTGATGTAAGGCCAATGGACTTTAGGTTAAAATGTAGTTCACTATACATATGTGTGTGTGGTTTAGGGTTGAGGTGTGTGCTGCCATATAGCCTCCACCATTATCTTCTTCAATAAACTTTTATCAACCTTCATTTTCTTTATCCATGGCTGCCAATTATTCTTCTTACTGCTCATAGCCTCATATTATGATATGATATCAGAGCCACAAAAGAAGGTGTTCTTCTTCTTCTCGGTCCGGGTAAGCCTTTCTTCCTTCTTCCTCATCTTCTTCTTCTCAAGAAGAAAAAAAAATAGAATCTCCTTTCTCCTTTTCAATATTTCAAGAATTTCTTTTCTCCAAAATGCCCAAAATCTACTTCATGTTTTTCTTCTGTCTCTATTTTCCAAATCTCATAATCTTCTTCTTCTATAAATCAAACCTTCATGTTCTTCTTAAATCTCATCTTCTTCCTCTCAAAATACAAACCCCTATTCTCTTCTCTGTTTTTCCTCTCCAAATCCCAAACACAACTTCTTCCCAAAAATCTTCTTCCCAAACTATTTTCCCTTCTAATCCTTTAAGGATTTCTCCTTCAAACCTCTATATTCTCCTTCTCCAAAATCTTTGAAACCCCAAAATCATTTCTATGACCTTATTTCTCTCTTTGCTAATCATTCTAATTCGAGGGAAAAAAAAAAAACCAAAATCCCAGATTCTTCTCACCTTCTTTCTGCCTCTTCAACATTCTTGTTAAATTTCATACACCAAAAATCTTTCATCCTTCACCATATTTTTAAAATCCCCTTATCAGTTCCTTGCCTTTTCTTCTATTTCTCATTCTCATCTTTTGCATCATTCTCTCCTCTCTGTTCTGTGTTCTCATTTTGATTTCAAAAAAAAAAAAAACTCCTCGACCCCTGCTTCTTCTTGTCTCACTAACTGCTGATGAGCTCTATACCAAACCTATTGAGGAGCCAGCAAAGAAGATCAAGAATAGCAAAACCAATGGCTCTGAGTGGCCAGTTAGATGAACCGTAAGCTCAGAGGCTCATCGTGTTCGCCTGCGTCGAAGCACTAGATTTCTGATGACCATAGACTTGCATCATTTTTGGAGGAGAACAACAAAGAAATTGTTGAGTCTTATTCACTTTGGTGAAGGCCCCTCATTTAAGGCCTATTAGGGCATACATATTTAAAAAGTACAGCGTGTTCCAGCAGCTAGAGAGAGAAATAACAGTTTACAGAGAGAAAGAAAATAGAGAGAAAAGAGGTTTCGGCCAGCTTTGGTATTTTGGCGTTTTCTAGCTATTCCATCGTCGGACCAAGCTGAAATTAGGACAGCGTGTTCTTGATTCAAGGGTCTTCAATCTGAACGGTGGAGATCAGGTTCGGAGCTTTCTATAGTCAGATTCCAAAGGTCGATTCGGTTTCACAATTTGTGAAATCTTTCTATTTATTTCTCTTGACTTAGTGTTGTTTGTTTCCAAGATTTTTTATCTTGAGTTGTTATATGTTGTATACCTCTATTTGTAACTAGGGAGAATTTGTTCTTACCCATTATCGATTACAGTGGAGATTTGACTTCGGTCCAGGGTTTTTTACTCCTCGCCTTGAGGAGGTTTTTTTACGTTAAAATCCTTGTGTGTTATGCTTAATTTATCTACCATGTGTACGCTTTCTGATTTTTTCATTGGGAACACAGAAGAGGGAATAATTGATCCTATTTTAAGAGTATTTATTCCAAACAAGTGGTATCAGAGCTTCGTGGTTAAGTTTAATTAAAGGCCTTGTGTTAAATATGAAAAAGAGTCATAGTGGTGGTAGAATGGTTCTTTTGAATGGATCAAATTATCAACTGTGGAAAAGAAAAATGGAAGATATTTTATATGTGAATGATTTATATATTCTTGTATTTTCACTAGAAAAGCCTGATGATAAAACCGATTTAGAATGAGAAATATGTCATAAGAAAGTATGTGACATGATTAGACTTTGGGTAAAAAAGAATATTCTAAATCATATTAATGAAGATAATCATGCACGAACTATGTGGAACAAGCTTGAGTCTTTGTATGCCCCGAAAACTTGTAATAGTAAATTACATTTAATTAAGCAAATGATGGCTTTAAAGTATCAAGAAGGAACGTCTATGTTAGATCACTTGAATACATTCCAAGTTATAATTAATCAGCTAGCTAGAATGAGTATCAAGTTTGATGAGGAGATACATGGGTTATGGCTTCTTGGTTCGTTAACAGATTCATGGGAGACATTTAGAACTTCCTTGTCGAACTCAACCCCAAATGGTGTACTAAGTATGGACTTGGTAAAAAGCAGTGTATGTAACGAAGAGATGAGAAGAAAATCACAGGGTTATTCTTCATAGTCTAATGTTCTTATTACTGAAAAAAAAAAAAGGGTAAGAGTACGAGTAAAGGTCCGAAAAGCAAAGACAGAAGCAAGAGCAAGAGTGGCTGGTTTTCTAATGTTGAATGTTTACATTGTGGCTTGAAAGGTCATATAAAGAAGCATTGTAGAAAATTGAAGAGAGAAAATAAAGCTGATAAAGGTAAGGAAAAAAATGACTGATGATGATGCAGACAGAATTACTGCAGCCACCGAAGAATTCTTTGTTTTATTCGATTGTAATAGTATAAACCTTGCTACAGAACAGAGTAGTTAGGTGATTGATAGTAGTGCCTCGATTCATGCTACATCTAAGAGATAATTCTTTGCATCCTACGCATTTGGTGATTATGGCAATGTTAGGATGGGTAATGATGGATTAGCAAAAGCGGTTGGCATAGGAGATGTACATTTGGAGACCAAGAATGGTACTATCTTGATTTTAAAAAATGTGAAACACATTCCTGATATCCGCATGAACTTAATCTCCACAGGTAAGCTAGATGATGAAGGTTTCTATAATACCTTCTGTAATGGTACATGGAAGCTTACTAAAGCCTCTATAGTTGTAGCAAAAGGGGAGAAGTGTTCTTCATTATATTTTATGCAGGCAAAGACTATTGGTTGTGATATCAATTCAGTGGCGATGAACATAGTGTTGAGCTTTGGCATAAAAGACTCAGTCATATTAGCGAGAAGGGTTTGATGATTCTAGCCAAGAAAAATCATCTTTTTGGGGTGAAGAATGTGTCTTTGAAAAGATATGAACATTGTTTAGTAGGAAAGCAAACAAGAGTTTCTTTTAAAGCATCTCAGCCTTCAAGAAGACCAGAAGTACTTGACATAGTATATTCTGATGTGTGTGGTCCTATGAAAACTAAAACACTTGGAGGTGCATCATACTTTGTGATGTTTATAGATGATCACTCAAGAAAACGTGGGTTTATACCTTGAAGTTTAAAAATCAAGTGTTGCAAGTGTTTAAACAATTTGAGGTCCTTATTGAAAGAGAAACTGGTAAAAAGTTGAAGTGGATCAGGATCGATAATGGAGGAGAGTATATTAAACCTTTTAATGATTATTGCAGAAATTATGGTATTCGACATCAAAAGGCGCCTTCTAAGACTCCTCAGCTAAATGGGTTGGCTGAAAGAATGAATAGGACATTCACATTCACAGTTAGCCAAAATATTTTGGGGTGAAGCGTTGTATACAGTTGTATATGTTTTGAATCTCACACCATGTTTTCTTTTAGGATTGAAGTCCCTAAAATAATTTGGTCAATGAAGGATATATCTTATATTCATCTTCGTGTCTCTAGTTGTAAAGCCTTCGTTCATGTTCCTAAAGATGAGAGATCGAAGCTTGATGCAAAGACAAGACCATGTGTGATTCTTGGCTATGGTCAAGATGAGTTTGGTTACAGGTTGTATGATCCAATGAAGAAAAAACTTATTAGGAGTCGAGATGTTGTGTTTGTTGAAAACCAAACCTTACAAGACATTGATAAAACGGATGAAACAGAGTCAGAAAATGGTGCTGATTTGATTGATTTAGATGTAGTTATTTTGGCACATCCTTCTACAGTTATTGAGAATGAAATTCATAATGATTAGTTTGCTGATTTAGATGAGGTAGATTGCCATGAACATGTTGAGGTAGATTATGATATTCAGGAACACTTGTTAGAAACTAAAGTTCCTACTGATGTTCCACTCAGAAGATCTGTCAGAGATCGTCGTCCGTCAACAAGATATTCTACTAATGAATATGTGTTATTGACAGACGGGAGAGAACCTGAGAGTTATGAAGAGGCTATAGAAGATGAGCACAAAAGAAAGTGGATTGATGCAATCAAAGATGAGATAAAATCTTTACATGAGAATTACACTTTTAAGCTTGTTAAATTGCCTAAAGGGAATACCGCACTGAAAAATAAGTGGGTTTATCAAGTAAAACAAGAAAAAAGCACTTCAAGACCGCGTTATAAAGCGAGACTAGTTGTCAAAGGGTTCAGTCAAAAGAATGGTATTAACTTTGATGAAATTTTTGCTCCAGCTATTAAGATGTCTTCGATTCATGTTGTTATGGGTTTGGCTGCTATCCTTGACTTAGAAGTTGAGCAGATGGATGTTAAGACTGCATTTCTTCATGGAGACCTAGATAAAGAAATCTATATGGAACAACCTAAGGGGGTTTTGAGGAGAAAGGCAAAGAGAAACTTATGTGCAAGTTGAAGAAAAGCCTTTATGAGTTGAAACAGGCACTGAGGTAGTGGTACAAGAAGTTTGAATCAGTTATGGAGGAGCAAGGCTACAAAAAGACTACTTCTGATCATTGTGTTTTTGTACAAAAAATTTCTAATGATGATTTTGTGATAATATTGCTTTATTTTTATGACAGGTTGAAGAAGCAGTTGAGCAAATCCTTTGCCATTAAGAATTTGGGGCCAGTAAAGAAGATTCTTGGAATTCGAATAGTTCGAGATAGAGCATCCAAGAAGTTATATATATCACAAGAGCAATACATAGAGAATGTGCTTGAAAGATTCAACATGGATAAAGCTAAAGTTGTTTGTTCCCTCCTCTCTAGTTATTTCAAACTGAGCACCAAACAGAATCCTTCTAATGATAAAGAGAAAGAAGAAATGAGAAAAGTCGCATATGCTTCAGCAGTTGGGAGTTTGATGTATGCCATGGTGAATACTATACCTGATATTGCTCATGTTGTTGGTGTTGTTAGCCGATTTATGTCTAATCTAGGAAAGCACATTGGGAGGCAGTCAAGTGCATCATGAGATATTTAAGAGGCACTTCCAGTTTTAGCTCACATTTGGAAGTGGAAAGCCCTTGCTTACAGGCTATACTAATTCAGATATAGCAGCAGATTTAGATAACCAACAGTCTACTTCGGGTTATTTGATGACGTTTGCAGGTGGTGCAGCGTTTTGACATTCAAGACTACAGAAATGCGTTACACATTCTACTACATAAGAAGAATATATAGCAGTGGCAGAAGCGTGCAAAGAGATGTTGTGGATGAAGCAATTTATACAAGAGCTTGGCTTCAAGCAACAACGGTATGTGATATTCTGTGATAACCAGAGTGCTATTCATCTTGGTAAGAACTCTACATTTCATTCCAGAACTAAACATATAGATGTGAGATATCACTGGATGAGAGATGCATTGAATGATGGTTTGTTTGAGCTTGAGAAGATACATACTGATCATAATGGATCAGATATGTTGACTAAGAATCTACCAAGAGAGAAGCTTCAGTTTTGTCGTTCCACTGCGAGAATGGAAAGTTCCTCCACACAGTGAATAGAGGGAGATTTGTTTAGTCTTATTCACTTTGGTAAAGGCCCATCATTTAAGGCCCATTAAGGTATACATATTTTAAAAGTGGATTTTATCACTTTGGTGAAAAATCTGGAAAAACAGCAGCCAGAGAGAGAAATAACAGTTTACAGAGAGAAAGAAAATAGAGAGAAAAGAGGTTTCGGCCAGCTTTGGTATTTTGGCGTTTTCAAGCTATTCCATCGTCGGATCAAGCTGAAATTAGGACAGCGTGTTCTTGACACAAGGGTCTTCAATCCGAATGGTGGAGATCGGGTTCGGGGCTTTCTACAGTCAGATTCCAGAGGGCAATTCGGTTCTACAATTTGTGAAATCTTTCTATTTATTTCTTTTGGCTTAGTGTTGTTTGTTGCCAAGATTGTTTATCTTGAGTTGTTATATGTTGTATACCTCTAATTGTAACTAGGGAGAACTTGTTGTTACCCATTATCGATTATAGTGAAGATTTGACTTCAGTCCGTGGATTTTTACTCCTCGCCTTGAGGAGGTTTTTTCATGTTAAAATCATTGAGTGTTATGCTTGATTTATCTACCATATGTATGCTTGCTGATTTTTTCATTAGAAACACAAGAGAGAGAATAATTGATCCTACTTGAAGAGTGTTTATTCCCAACAGAAATTGTTGATGGGTTGAGAAATTGACGACCAGAAACAACGATAAATGACGAATATGGCGTGGTGTTAAGGTTAATGAATGGATCTACATCACAAAAGAAAGAAGACACGTGGACGGTTATTTTATTTTTGCTATTTTTAATTTTTGTTTTATTATTATTTTGCTTTTTTTAATTTCATTGAAAAAAAAACATTAGCTTATTTTATTTTACTTTCCTTTAGTTGGTGCATTAATTTAGCTGGTTGATTTTTTTTATGATTAATGAAATAGAACACACTCTTTCATGCTTCACAAGTCTATAGACATGTTTGCTTATGGAGGGATGTTAGAGTGTTTAGATTAGATTAAGATTAATATTGATTGATTATGATTATTAGTGTTGATGTAAGTTCAATTAACCTTAAGTTAGAATGTAGTTCACTATATATATGTGTGTGGTTTAGGATTGAGGTGTGTGATGACATGTAACCTCCACCATTATCTTCTTCAATAAACTTCTCTCAACCTCCATCTTCTCCATGGATGGCTGCCCATTATACTTCTTGCTGCTCAAATTTTCATAAACTTCCATTTTTCCTCCGAACCTTGCAATCCAATTTAGTACTCCTTTTCTCTGCAAACTCTTTCCTTCCATTCTTCTACCCATCTTAGTGTCCATTCAAAACTTAAGTTGGTTGGAAGCAAAAAAATTAAAAATAAAATAAAATAAAATAATAATAATAATAATAAAGAAATTTGTCGAGACAATACTATTTTAGAATAAAAAAATTCGCAGTAAATTTGTCTAAAAAAAGAGTCATAGCATACGACCGATCAAAAAAAAAAAAAAAAACTCATTCTAGTTTATCACAAATATATGACGAATTTCTGCTTAAGCTTTATAACAGGTTTTATGATATCACAAGTTTCAGGTGGCCTGATAATTTTTTTAAAAAAAACCAAAAAACCAAAAAAGTTTTTGAAAAAAAAAATCAATATTAATATTGGGATTGGAATTGGAATTGTAACCTTTTTTATTATTGGGTCTCGCCTTTTTGGAGGTTTCAAGTAGCTTTTTTTAAGGTACAATAATTAGAAGTGGAAAATTTAAATTTATAACATCTTAATCATTAAATGTACACTAATATTGTTGAGCTATGTTCGTACTCGTGTTGGCAGCTATGTTCGTACTCGTGTTGGCATTTCAAGTGGTTGTTAATTAATTAAACAAAACTTCATAAATTTCAAATAATTTTTTTATATCAAATGATGGTTCAATATAAGGTGTATTATAATTTGTAACAATTTCGAAAGGTGCAAAATCAGCTATAAAAATAGCCGAATTTGCAGAGGTTGATTAATTAAAGAAAAGTTCAACAATTATGATAAAGTTTACTACCGTTTGTTCCCACTTCAAAATTAGAGTTTTATCTAAAAAAAATGTTTGCAAAGATTTGTTAATCAGAGGGAAAAAAAATCATCAAATTTTAAATAGTTATTGATTATATGATTTGTAAATTTTAAATAAATAATAATAATAAATTCATAGATGTTCAAATGATCATTAATAATAAAATTTGTTACAACTTTTCTCGATTTAAAAATTTTCATAACTTATTTTTTTAAGATAAGATTCTATGTTTTAACTTTATAATTTTTTTTTCATTGTTGATTTTAATTAGGAATGTATAAAATAATCAAGAATTCAAATAACTTGGATTATTCAATTTGAACGGTAAATATTAGGTTGGATTATAATTTTTTCTAGATTGAATTGGTTCTTACATTGGTCAATTTTTTTTTTATTTTTTCAACATACCAACTCAACTCGAACTAATAATAATGTTGTATATTATTTTGTACATATGTATAAGATTAATAAACGGGATATATTTTTAACATGTTGGTAAAGATATGTATTAAATTTGAACCTTTTTTTCAAAAACAATTAAATTTGAAAATAAAAAAATTAAAAAATACATATATATTTTTACACATTTATATACTATGAACCCATCTTTAAACGAAAAAAAAAAAGATTAAAATATCATTTTGGTCCCTAGAGTATGAACTTTGTTCTATTTTGGTCTCCTACACTTTTAAATGTCTAATTTTAGTATCTATACTATGAGATTTGTCCAATTTTGCTCTCTCAAGTTTTCAATATCTAATTTCAGTCCCTCAACTTTGAAAAAAAAAAAAAGTTAAAAAATAGTCTCTACCATTTCTTTCGTGCTTCTCTCCCTCTGTCATTAGTTTCCCTCTCGTTGAGTAAGTTTAGTGTGGCCACCAAATGCAACTGAATAGAAGAGAACATTAACCTGATCGAGTTTCCTCACTTTGTTTCAATTTCAACGTTTTCAATCTAAAATGGAGCAAGAAACAGAGTGAATGGAAGAGTTCTTTGTTCAATTGAAATTGAGGGAGATGAAAATTGACTGTATATTTAGTTGGATACCCACATATTTCAAGTTGAAATTAACGGATAGATATCTGATGGGATTTTCATTTGAACAACTTTGTAATTTCTATGTTACTTAGAATACCCCACCTATTGCAAGTTGAAGAGAAACTGAACTGCCAAAGTTCTTTAATTCTTTTTATAGTCATGTGTGTGACTGATGCAGAGCAGCTTGAAAGAATGAGAGAGGGGAGAGATGAAAATGGAAATAGAAACAGAAACAAAGTTGAAGAAATGGAATTGGAAAAATGTGGACACTGTAATGAGCTTAATTTTCTCTTTCATTTGGTTGGATGGTCACACTAAGCTTGGGGAGAGAGAAACTTATGAGAGAGAGGGAGAGAAGCATGAAAGAGGATGGTAGGAACTATTTTTTGAATTTTTTTCAAAGTTTGAGGAACCAAAATTGAACTGATCTCATAGCATAGGGATTAAAATTTGACATTTGAAAGTCTATGAACCAAAATGAAACAAAGTTCATAATGTAGGGATAGAGATGTCAAGAGGGCGGGCCGGAGAATGGCTTCCCCATCTCCATCCCCGCCACCAATATTAATCTCCGTCCTTTGTGAAAATATCCATTTTTTTCTTGAGGATCAAGGTGGGGATTCCCTGCGGGGCACCAGTAGGGATTGGGTTTGATTTTTTTCAATTTAATTTTTTTCATTTCAATTTTTTATATATTTTTTTGAACAATAATTTCAAATAATTAGATTCATTTAAAAAATATCTATAAGTTTCAGCTATAATGTTAATTATTAAACAAAATTATTCATATGCATAGATAATTTCACCAACAAATATATATTTATTTGAAAATTAAAGGGATAAAATGAAGAAAAAATAAAAATATATAAAAAATAAAAAATAATAAACGGGGCGAGACGGGGATCAAGGATGAAAAATACAATCCCCGCCTCCAACCCTGCCTTGTTAGGAGCGGGTCACTGTGGAAAATAAGAACATCTTTATCTAGAGACCAAAATAGTATTTTAACCCAAAAAAAAAGAATATATGAGATAAATATAATCCGACAACCCAACTCATCTAACAACCCAATTCAACCTAACATATCCAATCCAAAATGAGTTAGATTACTCTAATACATTAGATTTGATGAATTGACAAATTGACCGACCTAAAATTTTAAATTGGTCCAAAATCATCTTAATCTAATCCAATTCGAACTATGTATATCTTTAATTCTACTGTTTATTACAGTTTACTCCCATATTCTAAAAGTTTGTTGGTGTAAGCTTGAAATTTGTAAATAAATTCAGGATTTATTATGACATTTATTAATGGTTAAAATAATATATTTGCCCTCTAGACTTTTATATTTATTCTATTATAATCTCCAGGTTTTTTTTTTTTTTTTTTTTTAAAACAATAATCTCCAGGCTTTTAATTGTTTAAATCTTTCGACCGGGAAATTTGAAAATGGGGTTGTTTTTAAAGTTTATTGCAAAAAAGATGTTGATTTGAAATTAATTATAAAATAAGGGTAAAAACTTTGTCTTATTTGAATGATGATGAGTTGGCGCCTCTGACCCCTACACTTTCGTCTGCTGCTGCTCTGAAAAACCTGCAAGCCTGACGCATTTTGATTTTTTTTTTTTTAATAAATATAATAAAATCAGTTTTTACTTGAAAATAAAGTTAACTTTTTTTAAGTTTAAGTACAGTCGACATTTATTTTTATGTTAAAAAGTTTCCTAAATACTTTAATTAATATACACCAACATTTTTCTTACCCTTCAAATAAAAACCTTAATATCATATATAAATATATATATATATATATATAATAATTAAATTTTTATAAATTTAATGAAGATAATTCCTTTTAAACTTTTAAAAAATAACCAGTTTTGAAAAAAATATTTAAAAAAATTATAGTGATTAGTTTTAAAATATCTTAAGAGTAGCCAAATAATTATTTTAAAATCTACATTTCATCATTTAAACAAATAAATAATCATTTTCAAATCAAAATAATTATTTCTATTTAACAGTATTTATTAAAATTATTGTTTTCTTTTTTTAATTGTAAGTGCTATGCGATTTTGGTATTGTTTTATTTATGATAGATAGTTTTTTAATTTATTTTTAAAATTAATTTTTTGAAAAGTTCAAAATGAATTTAAAAAATAGTTTAGATAATATATTCAAATGTTAAATAAATAATAAATAAAGAAAACAATAATTTTAGATAATTTTGGATTTGAAAACTTTTATTTGGTTGTTTAAAAATTATGATATAGCTTTAAAAAAAGTTATCTAACTACATATTTTTTTAAAAATCATTAAAAGTTTAATTTATTTTTAAAAAAAATAATAATAATAATAAAATAAAAAGGTTATACCACTTTTTTTTTTTTGAGATCAAGTTGTAGATCATATTTAAATTAATGTATATTAACAAAAAAAATACTTTCGCTAGATTGAACTATCACTACTTATTAATATTTTTTAGACACTATTTATTACTATTTATTTCAGGAAAATTACACTTCCTTATTATAAATATATTATTATTTATATTTATATTAAATTTTTAAATCTAGTTTTTTAAATACAAAAAATCTTCATTTGATTTATAAAAATTTAATTATTACCTTATATGTATATTTTATGATGTTAACGTTTTATTTGAAGAATATGATTATACAATAAAAAATAAAAAATAAAAAAAGATATGGGTATTTTTTTTTTTTTTTTTTTTTTGGATAAAGATGTGCATGTATGTTTTTTAACATATAAAAAAAAATTTAAATAAAAAACGTTGACTATATTTAAAATAAAAAATGTAACCTTAATTTCAAGTAAAAACCGATTTTATTATATTTATTTTAAAAAAAAAATCAAAATACAACAACTTCAATGTTTGCAGGTTTTTCAGAGCAGTGGACAATGTAGGGGTCAGAGGCGCCAACTCATCATCATTCTATAAGACAAAGTTTTCACCCTTATTTTGTAAATAATTTCAAATCAATCTCTTTTTTGTAATTGATTTTAAAAACAACCCCCATTTGCCAATTTAACCTCTTGAACTTTTGGTTTTAAAGAAAAAAAAAACTTTTTTAAATACAAAAAGTTTCATGAGGTGACAGAAAATTATTAAAAAAATATTATTCAACATGCTACCCGTCATCTTTAAGTTTATTTCACCCTTTTGTTTTTAGGACCAATTTTACAACTTTACCTTTAACATTAATTTTAGAGATCATGAAGTCAATATTAAATGAATTAGACAACTCAAATTATAACTCATATAGATTTCTAATTCTGAGTTTTAAATTGAAAATATAGTGAATGAAGGTTTCAGAAAACTAGAGAATAGCAATTTTATCTCTTTACGAGGGTGTTTGTTTATCATATTTAAAGAGAATTTAGATTGACAAGTTATAGTGAGATTATTTTAAATAGTTAAAATTTGAGAGTTGTAGTCAAAAACTCGTTTGGATGTGATTTTTGTATAGAAAAGTTAGAGTCAAAACCTTATTTAGATGTAGATTTAAAATGAATAATTATTTTGAATAATTTAAAAATGAATGATTAAAAATAAGTGGTTAAAAATGTGTTATTTGATTGATTTGAAATTAATGATTAAAAATGAATGGTTAAAAATGATTGAATATAAATGAATGATTAAAAATAAATTGTTAAAAATGAAGAGTTATTTTAAAAAAAAATAGAAAAAGTAATAAAAACTCGTTTGAATGTACATTTTTTAAGAAGAGTTAGTAAATCCTTCGTCTAAATCCTTTAAACACCCCTTGCTTTTCGCTTAGAATTCTACAAAAACAGGGGTTGATTGGAATTTACTAAACGTCCATCGACCAATCTCATCATGATGGAAGTTTGTCTTTCTTTTGCTTCGTACAACGCTTTCAAACAAAATTACACTTCATGTAATGGACAAAAACACTATTCAAACTGACCATTGTTTTTTTAAAAAATACTAATAAGCGATAAATACTTCAAAATAAAAATCTATGGAATCTCATCACATTCATCAAAAGTATAAATAGAAAAACAAGGACATAGTTTTACAACTTATAAAACAAATAGGGCTTTGAAATTTTGAGAAAAGCCTTAAAAAGCAAAACCTGAAATTTTCAAATGCAATGTCCTCTAGAAAAGAAGAAAGCATAAGCACCAAGATAACTAGTTACTATAGTAAAAAAACCTGGCCTGAAGGCTGGCTTTAGAGAGTTCCTGTAAATCAGATATCCCGTCTTTAAACAACGACGTGCTCCGGTCTCACGGGAAAAATTGACTTGCTTCAAAGTATCTGTTCAGATTCAAAAGCAAAATAATAGAGAATACACAAAGCTAAATCTGTGAGCTGGAAAAAAGAAATGGACTCAAGGGAGAGATCAAGTGGTGTACATTTAACAGCAAATTACAATTCTCAAGAGAAACCTCATCAAACCTATCTCCCTAACTCCTTCAGAAGTTCCTTATGGTCTAGACTCTAGAGACATCTAGAATAACATATCAGACATTAAAATAAAGCAAAAAGGAGACAAAATAACCAATAATCCTCTCCTCTGTTGTAAGATTCACAGCAGCTACCACCTGATCTTACTAACGATACCACCCACATAAGAAAATATCAAATATAAAACATGTAAACTCCCTGAAACATTGAATTTTTTAGAATTCCTCTATTAATCTGCTACATCAAATGGGTAACATCATAAATACCCAGAATCTGACTAACGCCAAACTCCCCTTCAGCAAAATCCACCACAAAATCCTTCCATTCGAGAAATGCCATCAACACCTTCCAAGGGAAAGGGAAAATCAAATGCAAATCAAGCAATATATAATCATATTTCCTCCAGCTGCTTTGGGCAATTGAACATGAAAACTGAAGAGAGAAAAAAAAAACGCCAGATATCACCTTTACTGCTATAGATTTCCAAAAAACTGCCTCAGATGTTACCAGCTATTGGAGAACAGAAAATCAGCCACAAAGGGTGTCTCAAGATGCTAAATACCTATCAAACTCGTTCATCTAAATACTTGAAGGAATCAAAGGAGTCCAATGTTACGGCAGAAATACTCGATTCCGCTAACCATATCCATTTTCAGATGCTTGGACTTCCTTGATACTTGGTCTCTCAGCTTCAAGACTCAAATAAGTCTCAGAACTTTACTTTACCAAATCATCATCAAGTGAGATCGAAGCATCTACTCTAGAAGTTGCACCCTTTTCAATTTCTGGTTTTTCTTTCTTATTATCGTCCAGTCGAAGGGCTTGAGCAAACTGGTCAGAAATTGGGCTAATGGAACTATCCCCAAGTGAGTTTACAGAATTTGCAGTTCCAAATAGCTGCTGTCTAGTTTTCCTTTCTTTCAAGATTCTCTCCCGCTCATCATAGAAATCAAAATCGTCAATAATAGATGTTCGTGGATCATGGTCCTTGAAAGTTTTCAACATCTCAATACCTTGTTTCAGCGGTACCTGCCAAATAACATCAAGAAGTATGAAGAAAAGGACTAACGAAAGTTACTTTTATACTTTGGGTATGGAGCTACGATCATGTTAGCTATAATTTTTAATATCTATTTGGTCCCGATTCAAAACTAACTACTTGGTCCATTAAAAAAATCAAATAAAATACATTTATTTAGCCTACTTTGAACTAAGAACACTAACTTTTAGTCCTTTCAACTTGTCGGTTGACCATTGTTACAAAATTGTAACGTGAAAAAATAAATATTGATGTTACAAGCTAACATGGATTCTTTTTAGACAACCATCAAAATTTTCAGTAAGATAAAAAATGAAAGAATACAAAAAAGACAACCCACAAAAAAGGGAAAGCCTATAGAAATGGACATGGACCTCAATCCAAATAATTTGACCTAACGAATAATTAGATTGTTACCTAAGCCTAGAGACAAAAATAAAATTAAATGAGGAACCACACATTCTCTAGAGATCTTTCAATCCCTCAAACGATCAAACCATGTTTTTGTTATAGTCTGGATAATACCTTTTGGAGAGTATTGGTTGATTTAATAAAATTTACCTCAATCTATAGGCTTAAACTTTTAGATTGATTGGTGATTTAACAAGATTCAACATGATATCAGAGCATGAGGTCTTATGTTCGAACTCTTATCAAAGTGTTTCATCCTCAATTAATATTGATTTCTTCTTGTTAAGCATTATAAGCCAACAAGTGAGAAGGAGTGGTGATATCAGTGTTTTAAAAAGCGCAAGGTGCACTAAGGCACAATGGCCCTCTGGAGCCTGAAGACCAAGCCACAAAAAGGAGAGGGCTTTTTTACTTAAGGCGCACTATATAAAAAAAACACAAAAATCTTTATATATGTGTATACACAATAAAAACACTTTTCATGGACATAAATGAAGTTTTAACCAAGAATAATATATAGAACATACATAATATTCAACTATCAACCTTCACGCACGTCGAATGACCTAGTACGAGGGTTTCACCTGGGATAAACGAGGCGCTAAAAGGGGGACTTGCGCCCAGTCGTACCTAGATGCACCTTTTAAAACACTAACTTGATATAATTGAATTTACCACAACCTATCAACTTAAGCTTTTAGGTTGATTGGTAATTTAACATGATTCAACGGTAACTATTTTGCACGCCAATGAAAAGTTCTTATTTTCTAAAGAAATAAATAAATGAACGGTCATGATTCAGAAATTACAGATGTAGTTTTCAAAATTTTGTTTTTGAATTTGAGTAAGAATCCAAATGATTCCAACAAACTTAATTTTCAAAGCCCTTAGACTGTTGAACTTGACCCATTCAATCTTCCCTCTCCCTCCACCAACTTCGAACTACTTCAAGAGCTGGAAATTAGATACTTCTCCAAAAATGCTACTAATTATTTTTTGCACAAGCATAAAAACTAATGAAAAGATATTTGATAAAGCAAAGCAAAGAATAGTCAAGACGCATGAGCTACATGAGTTAGCCAAGTATTACTTGGTTGTAATTTAACAGTAATATAGCCAAGTAAACGGTTCTACCTAACAACACAACTGTATACATACTTGCTTCATGCGCATAGATGAGGATGCAAGTATTAAAGAATATTGATAACAAATAAATACCTCCTGAGAATCTCTGCTGTGTGTAACAGGTTTGTTGTCATTATTTTCAAGTAAAACGTGCCTAAATCTTATATTAGGAACATCTTTGATGATATGCCACTTCACGGGAAATTGTCCACTCCATCTGTCCTGCTGCCAGTAATCTGCATTTTTCTCAAAGTCGACAGGTCCAACCATTTCAGCTACACCACAAAATTGACCACTAGCATTAACCTGAAAGAAAACGCGATCAAATTGCCTTACAGCATAATCCACTAAACTGTGGTCAATAAAAAATATTGAACAATTGAAAGTATGCAACAAGCAAGACGATAGAACTCACAAATCTGTGAATGGAGATTCAATGCCACCAATACGAAGAAGAATTCATGTTAAAGAAGATTTTCTAATGTGGCTACAAGATTTTAAAAGAACTCGTCACTTGAGTTATAATTTTTTCTTATAACGTATGGGTTAATTAACACGTATCTTGATTGTTTTCATGGAACAATCATCTGACTCTACTATATTTGGTTAACAAGAAAATTCATAAAAAAAAATTAATTCCTAGATTGGTGGCCACCAAACTTGAGGTATAAATTGAATATCATGAATAATTTAACTGTCCACTCTGGTGCATAAACTAAAATTTTGCCCTTGACAATGTGCAGTAGTACATACACGATACACCATATGCACAAAATTCTTGATAACTTAAAAGAAAAGGAAGTTAATTCTTTTTTTTTTTATAAATTTTTTTATCAAATTATTCCAGAAAAAGATAAGGTGGTTTTAAAGGCTACATAAAATGACGCTTGAATCCTACACACATTACCAGCAGACAGTCCTACAAAGGAAAAACAAACTAAAAAGGAGAATATGAATATGCAGCGCCAGCCTACAAAAAAAGGCACTACTATGCTTCTTCTTTTGCTCCTGAAACCTCCTTGACTGCCTCTTATAAGTCATAATAATACAACTATGACTGAGGCAGGGACAAGATTTCCATAAGACAAATAAGAAAGTTAATTAAGAACAGTCTCCAGAACTTACAGAGAAAAGGAGAAGAACTGGACAATTTCCTTCCATCTCTTTTGCCTCACGGTAAGCAGCATCCAGTTTCTTGTTACCATGTGGAGTACTAGCCCAAACTTTGTACTTGATACTTCTGTGAACATTATCTTCACTAAATGACTTAATAATAAAAAACTTGGCACTCTCATAATCTGTAGTAAAATCTGGCCGATTGTAGGAATCAGGACTAACTAACAAAGTTGATAAATCGTTTTTGCTTTCACCATATGCAGCACTTTGTTCACCTTTTCCCTTGGCCTTCAAAGCTCTTGGCCCTCGATTTCGGTCACTAAAGATGCCATGTGGATCATTAACAAGTGAAATTGAGTCCCGGTCTCTGTCTCTTCCTCTGTCCTTCTCAAGGGTAAGTCGGCTTCGGTCATTTACAAATGGATAAGAGATGGATGCACCACCAAAGTTAGAGCCGTGATAGGAACTGCTTAATGGATATCGAGCATCAAAGGCACTTGAAACCAATCCATATCCATGCATAGGTCTCTGTTGTAGAGAAACCTAAAATGAAAACAAGTTAATAACGAGAAGAGTTATAAAAAAATCTACAATTAGAACCAAACTAATAGCCTTTTCAGTTGGACAAGAACGTACAAGTATAAACATGAATAAATGATTTTAGTTTTTAAAATGATATAGTTCACAATTCACATATATTTTCACTCAAATACAGAAATAAAAATGTGATGGGTGGATGTGGAAACAAAGAAAAAAAAGAATGCATATTAACTGCCTCAAGCTTTTAAAAACTAATTTAAAATTCAAGAACAGATTTTTTTTATAGGAAATGAGAACATTTTCATTGATAAAGTGAAAGTGTTACAAAGATTGTATATCGAAATGGCGATAGGGGCCAAACAAAGAGAAAAATACATCAGTAAATCGGTAGATAAAAGCCCAATAGCACGAAAATAAAGAAACATGTGGTTGGGACTTGGGAGTTGTTGGGCTTGTAAGTCGATGTCGATGTTGCCAAGAAATACCCATATATTTTGCTCGCAAGTCAGAAAACGTTACTCGTGTGTCGAGGAACATTTTTGTTGGATAGGCCAGAGAAAGGAGAAACTAGAAATCAGGGGCGTAAGGAACGATGAGACAGTGATAAACCCAATAATGCATGGCGAAACAATGACGCACATATCTTGGGGAAGATCATAACCAGAGAACATCACTTAGGTGGTTGCAGAATTTTCTGCGCACAAAGAAAAATAAACCAGCAAAAGTTGTTTGACCCCGAAGGAAGATAGATCATTGTTAATGGTGGCATACGCAACATTCTTTTGTCGATAGACGGAGAAAGCACTGATAGACATCGAAGGAAAGTTCATCGGCGAGCAGCTGGAGCTTCTTGGAGGAAATCGTCGGTGGAGGTCTGTGGTACTCGGAGGAAGTTCTTCGTTGAAGGACTCTGGTGCTCGATGAGTGTCTAGAGTCCCAAAAGGATGTTTTATCAAAGATCATTGTTGAATGAGGGATGGAGGTTTGTCGTTGATGGAGAAAGGGTTGAAGAAGAGAAAGTTAGAGGTTAACGACGTCGGAGATAGAGATTTGACAAGTATGAAAGGGACAGAATCCTTTTCGATGAAGAGAGGTCTCTCCTCCTCCTTAGTGCCAGAGGAGCAACACCTGAGGAGGAGGAAGAAGGAGTGCCTAAGGTTTCTTGGAGAGAGAGAAAAGATAGAGAGAGGATCGTGCCTTTCTTTTCTTCAAGAAGAGAATTTTGACCTAACTGGATAAGAGACTACCTCACTAATTCCAATGTGTTAAAAGGTTTTCAAGCCTTATGCCCTCAGGCTAGCCCCAAGCTTTTAGCCTCAAGGTTTGATTCATAAGAAGTCCGGTTTACATCTCCATCAGAATTCTGAGCATAGTGAAACTTCAAGTCCTTAGACCTTATATACTGAGGTGAAGAATTACAACTTACTATCTATTCTTCAAAATGTAAAAGTGCACAGGTGCCATACTAATCTAAGATTTCTTATCAAGAAGATATTATTATGAGAATAAGATAAGATATTATGGGGATAAAATGTGAAAATAAATGCTAAATGCTGGCTAATACTAATACCAATACCAAACAGGGATTTAAGGTTCTTTTTAATAGAGCATGGATAAGGTTGTAGTCTGTAGAAGCATCAATAATAACTTTTTCTAACTATCACAATGCGAAACTAATCAACAAACAAACCTGCCCGACATTCTGGTCATTTGAGCCAAGCATTCCCATTGGTTGTGGATAAGCTGCTGGAGATGGTAAAGAGCCTGAACCAAGATTACCCCCACCAAAGGACCCAAAATTTAGCAAAAACCCTGTTCCCGGTCCATAAAGCATGTTTTCAAATGCACTACTCTCAGGACATATCATCTCTGTAGGTGAAATGGGAACAGCCGAAGATCCATGAGGTAAACCAGGTGCAGCTTGTTGGGGGTAGTACGATGGGGAGAATGGGACTTGTTGAGGAGAATATAGTTGCCCATCTAACATAACAGAAGGCATAGGAGTAGCAACTGGCGAATATTGTCCATATGCCATATCTGGATTGTAGCCATAACCAGAATGAAAAACAATAGATGAACTATCGTTGTACATGACCTGATCCACGGAAAAATCAAGTGGTGAATTTGTTGTATATAATATTTCATCGCTGGATATAAGAAAAAAAGCATGTTTTCTAAAGTAAACTCACAGGCGATACAACAGGAAAACTATCAGCATTTACATATTGTGAATAAGCATCCCAAGCACCTGTGCTACTTCCACCATATCCTGAAGTCAACACAAAGACATGACACATTTGACAATAATTTATCGTAGCCATAGAAGTCAAAAAATTTAAATAATTTATGAAAATTAATAAACTTAATTGTAAGCAGGATTGTTATCAAAACGTTCAAAAGCACATAAGAATAACAAAACTCTGTGTCCCCTATATGTCAGTTATAGTTGTCTTCAACTACGATGGGAATCCCCTATGATGCACAAAAGCAATATATTAATAGCCAGGATCCCCTATACAAAGAGATATACAAATAACCATTGTTATTAGAGGTGTTCAAAAGCTACACTTCTTATCCCCCTTCTTTTAACCAAAGCAGTTTGCTTTACTGAATTAAATTTTCATTTTCATTTTTTATTTTAACTATTTTTCATCGCTAGTATAAAAAAAAAAAATTGAATATTTTGGGTTTGATCTTTAATATTATATCATAATAAATAAATAAATACATTTTATTCTAAATAGATGTCCACGGTGGTCGAAGACTTGAGTTTTGAAGGTGTGCTCTCCTCAAGGTCCTAGTTCGTGACTCACCTATGACATTCATTTGTAGACACCTCTCGTGCCTCCATTCCTTCGATGTCTCCCGGTGCCTGGCCTAAAGATGGGCATGGTTACCCTGGATATAGTAGAGTGAATCTTTGATTCCCCGGTTTCAAATAAATAAATAAATAAGTCGGCCTAACTACATTCTACATTTTCAAAAACTGGTGTGTGATCATGTTTGTGTCGCGTTTGTATCCCATGCATGTGTTTGTGGTTCTTAGGCAGTCTTGTTCAATATCAAAGGGAGAGGAAACGACCTTACAAAGGTTTGAACACATGACCTACTACCTTGATACTTGTTGAATCATGTTAAATCATCAATCAATCCAAAAGTTTAAACTGAAAGGTTGAGATAAATTTAATTATATCAACCAACAATTTGGTTGTCAAAGAAATTTGTAGGAAAATAATTCTTAGGTAGGTGGCCTACATGAATTGAACCCATCACCTCTTAGTTCTCCAAGAACTCTTGACCACTAAGACAACCTATGATGGTTCTATTGTAGCATCAATGAACCACCTCTTTCTTTTGTTAGTCTCCCACTAATAGAAATTGGAAGTTCAAGGAGGAGTTGTGGGTGCTTAAGCTTGAAACGTTCGTGTGCAAGCTAAAACACAAAAAAGGGAAAAGAAGAATACAAGAGTCCCAATCCTAAATAGATATCAGCATTGAGGGTTGAAGAACTGACCACCATATTGTATATTTGGCTCATGTGAACCATATGCATTCACCGGATGAACATGGCTAATACTTGTTCCTGCATCCATAGATACTTTCTGCTCTATTGAATCCCTTGACGGCCCAATTACTGCATTTGGAGAAGGGTTCGTTGAAGCAATCCTTCCACCTTCAGCTGAGAGTTGCTGACAATGAGTCGGTAAAATGTTAGAGATAAACAACAATTGTCAAAACCTATAAACATATAAAGCAAATACAAGGAAAAACTTCTAGAGGAGTTGAGAGGTATTACCGGGTCTTTCAGGTTATCTGACCTAAGAGATCTTTCTCCTGCATAAATAACTGATTTTTCAGTGCCCCTATAGAGGACAGAAGTACTTAGAAAACGTCTATTTGCACTTTGCAGTAGTAAACAATAAAAATAAAAGAAGAATTCATGAAATTCCCAAAAATTCCATACACACACTCGCTTTAATTTTCTGCACTCCAGAAGATGGTTGAACAATGGGAAAATATTAGAGTCCCCTTCAACAAATTAAGACCCAGAAGAAGAAAGTGGGTTGATAAGTACTTTGGCGTTTGGCCTATTAAATCTTATCAAGTAATAATCAACACTTTCTCAGTCTATATACATCTTGGAGAGATCCATCATGATTGACCATCAACCCACCGCAAAGGGCATTCCATTACATGGTCCAGCAGGTCCACTGTCAAGTGTCACTCAAAGACTTGAAGAAAAAACAAAACTACAATGATTTAGCTCTCTCTGTCGGTGCATTTTTTTGGCAGAGAACAACCATTGTATAGCAAACAAAAACCCTAGCAGCACAGAAGCAGCACATAAACGAGTAAACCAAAATGTTCAGCACCAAAACAATGCGTTCCAAACACAGAACACTCCCAATTCACAAACCCAAAAAATGAAATCACGCTCGAAAGAACCCCATGTTCAATTTTGCAAATAAAATAAAAAATAAAAAATAAAAAAAACGAGCAAACAAACGAGATCTCATTCTCACCAATCCAGAAGTTGACATAGCATATTTCCACAAAACAACAGAAGGGTTACACGAGGAAAAACAAGAAGAACAACAAAATTTCAAAACAAGGAAAAAGAAATTAACCAGTAGTCAAACGTACCAATAGCAACGATTCGATCCTGGTCCTCGTCGGCGCGTTCCATAAAGATGGAGATCCAGAAACAGAAGTTGAGCTGAAATTCTGAAAGAGAAGCGGATTGGGAAGGGAAAATTGAATTGTGGAGAAGGGGGAGAAAATCAAACGGGAAAATTTGAGAGGGATTTTGGGATTTTGAATGGAAGAGAGTAAAAAGGGTTTTAGGTTTTACAAGCCAATAAAATGAATTTCATTGAAGAATTGAATCGAAATTTGGTCGTGCTTAAAAACGTTTGCTGGCGGAGGCCCGGAAGCAATCCGCATGTACCAGACGTTACTCCGTTATTTTAGGAGTGTTTTTTCTAAAAAATAATATGAGAATCAATTAGGATTCGAATTGTGACAGAGCACCAATCAAAATAATTAATTGTACCTTCTCAAAAAACAAAAATAATAATAATGCTTTTATTAAATTGTTAAAAAAATAAAAATTTAATCTATATAATTTTTTATTATAAATTTTGCAACAATAATGTGTACTCATAAATTGAAAAGGTCGGGATTCAGTTATCCACCAAGTTGAACTAAATAATATATATTATCAACTTTACATTTAATATTTTACTAAGTTATTAGATAAATAAAAAGTTCAAAATTAGTCCGCAAATGAAGATAAAATTTAAATATATTTCTAAAATTTATAGAAAAATATGTTAATTTAATTTTTTTTATAAGAACTAGTTTTAACCTTTTTTTTTTTTTTTTTGCTTTAGAATATAAAATGGAATTATTATTATATATAATTATTATTAGATAGATTGAAATTGACAAATAAAATATATATATATATATATATATATATATATATATATATTCATAAACACAAAGTCTCTCAAATAAAATTTCATCTTTTATGTCAAAATTATAATTTCAATTCGAAATGAATATTATTATGTTCCTATATGAAATGAATTTTATTTTTTCGTTTATACAATCGCCAAAATTAAAAAATTAAAAAAATTAAAAAAAAAAAATCAATGAGATAAACATACATTTAAATAAATTGACAAATTTAGTAATTCAACGAGATTAAATGTTTTTTTTGCTAGCTATAAGTTTTATTTTCAAGAGTTTTTCATTTTAAAAAAAAAATCAATTAGAATTGAACTGTGCAAATTAAAATATTTTACACTTACTTAAATAAATTACATATTTAAAAAATTTACGAAACAAAGTAATTTTTTATAGATTACAACAATTAGGAGTTGGGGGGACTCGAACTCATGACCTCTTGGTCATTAAGTGTACATTGATGTTGCTGAACTACTGCTCTGGTTGGCCAAAACAAAGTAATTAGAAGAGACGAATCGATAAATATCAATAAGCATGAGATTTTTTTTTTTTTTTTTTTTTTTTTTTTTTTTTTGAGAATAATAAGAAGGAGAGATTATACAAAAATGAAACACAAATTTTATTATGATAATTGTCTATATAAATGAAATGAAATAAAAAAAAATTAAAAATTAAAAATTAAAAATTAAAAAAAAAACATTCACACCTCCTCTACAAAATCAACATCCAAGCAAGGTATTCACTCTAACTCATCTACAAAGAATAAAAAACTACATCTAAATAAGTTTTTTACGATAACTTTTCCACAAAAATCTACATCCAAACGAGTTATTGTACGAATCTCAATTTTTAATCACTCAAATAAATACTCATTCTAATCACTCAAACTATTCACTCGTGCAAAAATGTCATCCAAACATTCCCTTGGGCTTGGTGGTTTCTAAAAAAACATTTGATAACCATTTATTTTTTCATTTTTATTTTTAAAATTTAAATTATATTTACTTAAATTCTTATGAATTTACTCTCAAATTTTTGGACATTGCATTTTAATTATAACAATTTTTTTGTAAAATATTACATGTATAGCAGATTTAGGTACATTTTTTTTAATTTTTCCTATTTTGTCATTTCCACATCGAGCATTAATTGAACTGATTGAAAACTATCGACAAACTGATTGAAGGCTATCTGTAAATTGATTAAAAGTTAACACTGAATTGATTGAATGCTATCAGCGAACTGATTGAAGGCTATCAATTATTTTATTGAAGACCATTAGCTGAAAATTGATTAAAAGATATCAATGGAAAATTGATTAATAGTTATATGTTGAAAACTGATTGAAGCGTGGATAGAGATTGGCTCATTTTTCTACTACATACATAATTAAGTTTTTAATTTTTAAAAAAAAAAAAAATGCTTTTGATTTTTTTTTTTTTTTTTTTTTTTGCTATACATGTAAAATCTCCTAAATCCTTTATGTTTAATTTCATCTTTCTCTCGAAAAAAATATGTAAATTCTATCCAAATTCCATAAACCAAAACAAGTATTTGAATTTTTTTTTTTTTTTTTTGTACTTTAAATTTTGGTTTGCTTTTTTTTAGTACAAGTTGAGAGAGGAAGACAAGAAACCCTACATAGAGGGTATTACTTCTCTCAAATAAATTAGAGTCAAATACCGATTCTCATTATCAAACTTGTGACCATGGTGTTAACTGGTTTACAACCGAAATGTAAATATCAAAGTAATGAAAATTGTATGATGGAGTAAAAGTTGTAAGCTTAAATTTTAGAAACAAATTTAAAAACATGGCCTAATTTTTCATTTTTTTTTATTTTTGAAATTTAATCTTGTTTACACTCAAACTCTAGACCAAATATTTTATCTTTTAGTTTTAAATAAAAACAATCCACTAATGAAAGTTAAATATAGTTGTACCCTACTAATGAACATTACAAATATAACATCAAAACATTCTAATATTACAAATATAGCCTCACATATTCGAATTGCCCCTCTCATATTGGGTTATAGATACTAAAGATGTACAACTGGAAACATAGAAAAAAATAATGCAGAAGTTGGTATGTGGTTTGGTCAAAATATCTGCTATTTGATGTTACTTTGAAGTTGCAACAACTTTATAAATCGAGTGTTTATTTTGTCTCGAACAAAGTGGCAATTGGCCAATCTGATGAGTTTTATTATCTCATACAACATTGACTTATTTGCAAGGTGCATAGCTGGTAAATTATTACATGACAAAGCAGTTATATTTCTTAGCTCAATTATAAGATACGTAAGCCACAAAAAAGCTCACATGTGATAGAACTTATGGCCATGTATTCTACTTCTATCGAAGATTTTTAGACAATAGTTTGTTTCTTTGACTTTCATGAGATTAATGATTCCTTTAGAAATGTACAAAAACAAAAGTTGATCCCCTACTATCTATACAAAAGGCGTAGTCAGATTCAACAAAACATTTTAGGTTAAAAGAAGTAGTTGGAGTAAGAAAGATACCTTGTCCAAGAGCATTTTTTAAGCATTTCATTCAGTTATTAACAACAAATATGTGAGACTTGCATGGTTAGGATATAATTTAACTCAACTGGTTGACAGTGAAGGTTATATCTGGGTATAATAAGAATAGTCAAGTATAACAGTTTACCTACTAAGCCTTCTATAAGTTGTAGCATCATGTAACTTATTATCCATGTCATTCTACAACTTGACTTTGGAGTCCAATGGCAAAGTTTCTGGTCTTGCACCTATCATTCTCGCTCCTTCAATTATATGGAATTTATAATTTCTCTGTGAAATGAAAATTCCTTGGAATGATCTAGCAAACTCTAATTTAGAAAATACTTGAGTTTGGATAAGTCTTAAAACTTATTCCAAAGAATTGATCTTGTGAAGATCAACCCTTGCTACTATTATATCATCCATGTACACCAATAATGCAAGAAAATCTTAACCATGGTCTTTAATAAACAAAGAATAGTCAAGTTTTGTGTGAGTAAATTTAACATACCATTGACGACGAGCTTGTTTTAAGCTTATAGATTGACTGATGCAATTTGCAAAAAGGCTTTTCATCAACACCAACTATGGCATTTGCCTTGTATCCAAGAGGTATGTCATATAGACTTCTTCTTTCAATTCTCCATGAAGGAAGGTGTATTTACATCAAGTGAATAATGAGCCATTATTTACATCAAGAGGATATGCACAGTTACTAGTTTAGCTATAGGGCAAATGTCTCTATAAAATCAATATAAAGTATGTCCTTTGACAACTAATCTTTCTTTGAAACGCTCGACCGATCCATGAGTAATTTATTTTATAAAGTCATTGATAGCTAACAGTAGTTGTATGCTTAGGAAGATAAACTACAAACGTGTCGTTTGATTCCATCACAGTTATCTCTTATTGCATAACAACTTGCCAAACAGGATTGTTAACAACTTGGTATTAGTATGTTGGTTATGTTTGAATTGAGAGTTGTAGAGAGAAGAGTTTAAAAGGAAGAGATAAACTATTAAAGAAGATGTTATCTAGTGGACAAGGTGAGACTTAAAGGCTTTTTAATTGTCTGAGAGATCTTGCATGGGGCAATTGGTTAATCCAATGGATTAAGAGGTTGTGCAATTATTTCAATAGGCTGCATACTTGAGTCATAAAAAGAATTAATGACAACAGTTATATTGTCTTCCAATGGAGTCAATTATGTATCTGATACAAGTCATAAATATAAAACCAGACAGACCACATCCAGATCACATGCCTAATCTACATGCTAATAGGGACCAACAACATATCAGATTCATACAAGAGAGACCATACACCGAATAGGTATCTATATGTTAGGCTTAAAGCATAACATATAACATGATTATACACAATAATCATAAATAGTGATTTTAGAAAGTTAGAACACTAGTCATCCATTAGATATAATGTGTAGACATGTTAAGAAGTGACCACATACCACGAAAAAAGGGTAAGAATCTCTTACCTTGGCAAAAAATATTAATTTCAACAATAGCTTAATAAGATCCTAACTCAGCTAGAAACAAATTATAAACCTAAAATAGACATATGAGTCATAACATGATCATAAAACTAAAAAAATGCGCTCAAGGGTCAAAATTACCCAAACAAGGGGAAAATAGTTTTTTGACTACCGAGGCAGCTATGCGTGCTCGATGTATGCGTCTGTCGCGCGTGTTAGGCTAATTGTGCGTGCTTCCACTTAGTGCTCGACAACATGGCGATGTCATGCGTAGATGAGCGGGCAAGCGTGATCGGTGCTACTACTTAAATGACTAATTCTTTTTTCAAAGAATTGTGGAGATGATTGTGGAGGATGGAATTCATTTTTTTTAACAACCTTTTTGAAGAACATGGAGGAAGAAAGATCACAGAACCGAACGAAAGGAAAATTGGTTTTTTTTTTTTTTGGGCTTCCAATTGGCAGACGAAAATCTCTAAGGAGCAAAGGGAATTAGAAGGTTTCACTCGGCGTTTCTTGCATAGTCTTCATGCTGCAGTCTAAATTGGGTTCAATTTAATTTTCTGTGAAGGAGTTGTGGATTCTAATTCATTTTTACTGTTTGATTAGGATTATTTGTTCAAAACATCAAAATCCTCTTTTATTTATTTGTTAACATTGAGAAATTAATTCATAGTTCCTTTGGATGCGACCTGGTTCTACTAGTTCTACAAGTTAGATTTAGAAGGGTCGGTATTTATTTTGGTGGGTTTCAACAACCCGACCAATTTACAAGTCATTCTTCTTAGGGACTATGGTTATCTGAATTAGCGTTGATTGAAAAGTTAAGTACGGAAAAATAAAGGGAGTTTTGATGGTTATCTACGTTATTAGTTAGGTTGAAACTATGAAATCACAATAGTCAAACAGATATTATAAACACATGAAAAGTAACACATGCAATAGAGGTGAGAAGTGAACTTCACACAACTCGTGATCAAATGTTCTTTCTCTAAAGTTATTTTCTAAGAAGATGAGCTCTCGCTCTATGGTCGAAGCAATAAAATAGTGAAATGTGCACTAATGGGAGGATTACCTCTAATCTACCTATATAACATGCAAGAGCTCTTAACATGAAGCTAATGAATATGGATAGTATGTCTCTAATACCCTTCTCTCTCGAGACTGAGTGAAAAACAAACATGAGCTGATGGACAGTCAAAACATGATCTTAGTTAAAATTTCTACCACGATAAGTTTAACATCCCCCGCTTACTCAGAATATGTGCAACGCCCACTCTTCACCTTAACCTTCACCTATATGTGTGTAACTCATGCTCATCTCAGAAAGAACAAAAAAAAAAAAGTATGATGATGCAAGAAACACTTTGCAGCAACAAACCTTAAAAACAGTAATTAAAACAGAATAGAAAGCTAATGTTATTAAAGATTCAACAAATAAACAACCAAAACAACATAAAATAGCAGAAGCTAAGAGCACAAAAAACATAGACGGTAAATAAGAAGAAACTTTAAAAGTTATATCCAGCTGAAATGAGCTAAAAATAAGTTCACTTAGCTATCAAACAACTACCTAAAGGTTTCTTGCTTGAAAATCTCTTACAAGGAAGAAAACTACGAATTGTAAAAGCAAGAAAATAATAACATTCTATTCTACGGAAGATGTAAGAAAAATTGCAGAAAACTAGAGTAAAGCGTCGACATCACAGTCTCTACCCAGAAGATACAGTAGCTTCTTCGTCACTAACCCACCTGACACACCAATAAACCTCCTTTCTCCAAATTAGACAATAATGCATAATCCTTCATAGAAAACTCCTTAATAGAGGACTAAATAACTTTTCCCTCACTTGTGGGCTTCGAAATTTGAGAAATGCCCTCGGTAGGGGCTCGAACTCAGGACCTTTTGCTATGATACATGTTGAATTATGCCAAACCACCAATCAACCCAAAAGCTTAAGCAGATTGATTGGAGTAAATTTAATTATATCAACCAACAAAGAGATATTAAACACGAATGATGGCAAGTCACAATCAACGGTGGCACATGCAAGTGAATGGGCATTCTCCATCTGGTTGCATTTGGAGGAATACGATGGTGTGCACGGGTGCTGCGTGCAATGAGGTCGCGCTAAGCTGCACAATCGAACACGAGGGGGCGTCTGCGTAATGCGATCATGCGACATAGTTGGGAAGTGATCTGGGCAACGGGAATGGCAAGGCTGGACGGAAGTGCGGGTAGAGTTGGGTTGCTTAGGGTGGTGCTCGGGTATGCAGATGAAGGCTACGCCGAGGGGGTCTATGCAAGAGAGGGAGTGATGGGAATTTCTCTTATGTATCAAATAGACAAAAAACCCACACCAAAAGCTTACTCTTATGAGAAAAAAAATTCAAAAATTTACAAAAAATCGTCCTTGGAGATAAAATGACCAATTTACCCATATAAGGGGCAAAATTGCCATAGGCAAAATGACGAAAATGATTTCAGGGTTAATTTACCCATTTCTTTTCCAAATTCAAGCATGGTTTTCGAGGAATATACATTTATTTGCATAAATAAAAAAATTTGATCATTACATATGTTGCCATTTATCTTAAACTAATTCTTTTTTGAGTGATTAATTAATATTTTTATGATAACAAACTCAATTATTGTTTACTAAAAATTTTAGTTTTTTAAAGTGTCTATTATATAGAGCTTAGAATAACAATTCAAACTGTTGAGATATGTCTTGAACAACTTAATGTCCTACGATTAGTTAGTTGATGGACTCGCTGCCCGGTCAGCGAGCAAGTGTTTTATGTATTTTGGGTCTGTTATCTGTAGTAGAGTTTAATGAGAGTGCCTATAAACTCGAATCAAACCCTAGCCGCCCCATGATGTTTATTCTGTTTTCGCCTCTTCATAATAAAATTCTATTCCCTCTCTGCCCTTGGACTAACTAATACAACATTAGTGAACCACGTAAATTTCTGTGTTGTTTCTCTCTTTCTACGTTTTTTCTTTATTTTCGATTGCTCGTTGATTGTCGTTTTCATGACACCAACGTATTTTGAATTACTCAAATCGGAGTTAGGATGGGAAAGTTACGATATAAATGAGTTTGAATGGTAAATGGTGACGTGATGACATAGCAAAAATTGATCAATCCAAGAGCGACATATAAAGTCTTAGATGTTTGACACATGAGACTTTTGTGTTTTAAAAAGTCAATGTAAGAGAAAAGTAAAAGAAAATAAAAGCATATATTATTATAGTATTATTTGATCTTTTGTCTAACTATAACTTTTTGAAAATTTAAAAATAAAAAGAAAAGATAATCATATATTATTATACTATTATTATATGTTACGTCTAACTGTAACTTTTATTGTACATTGTGTCTAATCGTAACTTTGAATATTATAATATTATTTTACATTGTGTCAATGGTAACTTTACTTTTTCATGTCTATTTAAACTTCATTTCTTCTCCAAATACAAGACATCAAGTTTCATATTTTTCAATCCTCCAAAATAAAGAAGTCTATTATCATTACTCGCTTCAAGTTTTCAATTTCTTTATTTTCAACTTATTCTTGAGAAATAAATTATTGTATTGTGAGAGTTAAATTTGTAAATCTACTGTTTAAGAGAATTTTGTCCATCTTGATAATTCATTTCTAAACTATTGAATGGGTTTCTCTTGATTCCGAAAAAGAGAGGTTGTAACCGTTGATCTTGAGCCATAGAAAAGATTGGGTTTTGGGTAATGGAGTAGATCGGATTGTGCCGAACTACTATAATTTACGATCTCAATTTCTCTATCATTGTCCTACTTTATTTTTGTAATTAATTTATTGTTATGTTAGATTAATTGCTCTCGTATGTTTATTTTTGTTGGTATAATTTTTTTGATATATATTTTCTTACCAATCTTAATATTATAATTAAATTTGGTGTTTGAAATTGGCCTTTGTTAATTTCTTATTTAATTTGAAGTTAATTAATTTACATGTATTTTTTGTTAAAGTAATTTTTTAAGTAAAAATCAATTAATTTATTTGATTGACTTTAATAAGAGCAGTATACCTCATCGGTATTAGTGTACACCTAAAGACTATGTCGTCATGGGTGTGAATCCTTCCACAGTCATGGGTTTGAATCCTCCCATAGCCAATTATCTCAAAAAAAAAAAAACAGTTTTTAGACTTTTAAAGAAACCGTATTCACCTCTCTACGGTTTTGTCATGGTATCCATGGATAGCATATGAAGAAAAAAAAGAGCAATTTTTTATGCTGACAAATATTTTTAAGTGATGGCTTTAAATTTATTTAAAACTCTATAAAGAATTATTCAAAAAGTCAAATAAAAATAAAACTCAAAGTGACCCTCTAATGGGAAGAGAATACATAGTCCATCAAAGTATTCATGGTATGCTTATAGAAATAACTCAAAACATAGACAGAATGAATAAAGGAAATTTCCACTCAACAAACACATGGTTTGTTGATTCTCTTTTTAGCATCAAATTGTGCAATGAGTTCCACTTTTGGAGCATATCATTCTCTTACTTTTTCAAAAGAAACACAAACCCCTCAATGGGATAAGAACACCACGAAGAATTAGAAGGAGAAAAAGTCAAACAAGCCCTACAAATATTCTTGCACGAAATTAAAAAAGTTAGTGGCGTGTTGATTTTATTGTTTAATGTATCATGGTCATATTTCCATGTTCGATCCTTAGAGTACCCTCCATGTATAGCATAAATTTAGTTCTTGATTTTAAAATTTGTTCCATAACTTTCAAATTTAAAGTTAATATTAATCGAATTTAATTTAAAACTTGTATAAAAAAAATGGCAACTTATAACTTAATTTTTTTCATAAGGCCCACTTTTAAATTTTATTTTAGTTTAGGGACTGAAATTGAATATTTGAAAGTTTAGGAAATAAAATGAAATAAATTATGTAGACTAAAATTGAACATTTAAAAGTACATATATCAAAATGAAATAAACCTCAAATTCCAAGATCCAAAATGACAGTTATTTAAAATTTAAGAAATTAGTCATTCTAAGTTGATTTAACCATCAAAAGAGTCTTAGAAAATCAAAATGTTATGAGTTCAATTTATTATGTTCAACTACAAATGAAATAATTTTCAACAAATTAACTTGACATCTAAATATTTTAAGGTTAAACGAATTATTACGTAAAAAATAGTATAGTGTACATAAGCTACCTTGGATACTTTTGAATATAATAATAATAATAATAATAATGAATATTTTTTTAAGAAGCTTAGGGGCCTTGAGGTAAATGTAAGATTCTTATGTATTGGAAATTTGGATTACCATGTCCGTTTGAGGGTAATAAAAGAATATTGGGCATCCTGACATTCTCAAGTATCCTAGAATTTTCGTATGAAGTGTATTGGACAAGATTTGGATTACCATGTCCATTTGCCTTCCCTTCTTTTTAATATACATTTATTTTATTAATTTTCTTTATTTATATATATTTAAAATGTACTTATAAAAATAATTAAATCTCAAACTATTTTTCAATTGAATTTTGAAGTGTTTTTTATTTTAGTTTTTCAAGATGGTTTACAAAAAACAAATTGATACTATTTCTTTTTAAAATTTCTTTATTTTGATTTTATATATATAAGTCGTTAAAAGTATAATTAACTATATAATTATTATTCAAAATTTTATTTACTTGAAATTAAAATTTAATGGAAACAATTATGTTATATAAATTAAAATTATTTTAAATTAATGTAAAATTATATAAATATTTTATGGGTATTCTTGGAACATTAACGAAATTTACGTTATGTTAAGTACATTTCCTGCAAAAAAAACACAGTTATCTAAATATTACTAAATATTCGTAAAAATATTCCTACAGATCAAATATAGTTATTTAAAAATGTCAGACATTGTGATTGTGGACATATGAGATTCTAGGTATTAAAAGATTTCAATTATGTTGATTATCAAAGATAACCACTCTTATATTGACATACCTTTTTTAAATGGTTTTCTTTTTAATTAAAAAAATTGTAGTTAATGGTTAAAATCTTAGAGAGTGATTTTACCAATTAAAGTATATATTTTTAAAATGTTTCGATAAGAACAAATAGTTTGAGAAATTCAGAAAATAGATTAAAGTATATATTTGTTTTAGAGGATATATATTTAGGGAAATTGTTATACCTCGGTAACTTTTACCTTAACATTTGTAATTATATATCATTTTCTAAAATATTTCTTATATGCAGCAGATTTTTGTGTTTTTTTTCCATATTCTATTTTTTTTTTTTAATGTACTAAACTGATTGCTCAAAATCAATTGAATGGATTGCTTTCTTCAATTTACTTGCTTTTAAATAGGGACAATTAATTCACTTGATTTTAAATGTGAGCAATTTAATTATTTTAAAAGGACCTATAAATGATTTTTTTTCTTCAAAAATTTTAAATTCTTACAATTTCTTTGGGTTTTTTTTTTAACTATGTAGATTCAACTGATTTCAAAAAAAAAAAAAAATAAATAAATAAAACTATATAGATTCAACAAATTGTGGACTGTATACCTTAAATCATTTGCAAATTTGAAAGTTTGGTCTTCAATTCCCAACTAATTGTCAATGTCACTAGAAATCTTCGACACTCTTTTAAAAACATTGAAAGTTTAAATCATACCGTCAATGTATCTTAGATTTTGTTATATAATCAATTTAACCGTTAATGATTCTCAAGGAAATGTATATCGTACACTAAACCGTAATCTATTCTTGCTTCTCCCAACGATCAAATTGCCGTCATAAGAAGTAACATGGGGCATAACCCTATATTCTTGTCCGTCACTAGCCTTAAATTCTTGAACGATGCCTCAAATTGTAGTCTATCAATTGTTTAGTTAAGGCCTCTTTTGATAATCATTTCGTTTTTTGTTTTTTGTTTTTATTTTTAATATTTTAAAAACAAGTTTGTTTGATAACCAATTTTAGTTTTTGTTTTTAAAATATTAAAGAAATTCTAAAAACTAAAAAAAGTAGCTTTCA
>JBBMKA010000005.1:2708595-2726118 GCA_037833695.1 Sechiopsis laciniata
GGGGGAGTGTTAGAGTTAAATGTATATTTGTATTTAGTATAGTTTATTGTTTTATTAGATCTAGGCCCATTAGACCCGTTAGGCCCATTGTAACACTTATATAATGGTATTGCCACTCAATGAATAATGAACGACTCTTTAGTCACATTATCTCGGTTACAACCATATCTTCTGGGCAGGAAATTTGTAGTGAGATTGGACCAACAAGCGTTGCGACACCTGATGGAATAGAGGGAGGCGCAACTGGAATATCAAAAGTGGCTCTACAAATTGCTGGGCTATGATTTAAGATACAATGCCCGAAGGGGTTCATTTGGCCAATTTGGAAGCCCAACCGATGTTGGACCTCTAGCGAGTGCGCAATGAAATAGACAATGACCCCATCTGAAAATGATACGCAGGGATCTGGAAGCCGACCAAGATTCCTGACCCCCTTTTGCTTTAGTCTAGGGAAACCTCCTATATAAGAACAGGCTGGCCTTGCCGACATCACCAGAGTTACAGCAAGCGGTTATTCATGCATATCATTATTCGGCACTGGAGGGACACTCAGGGTTCCTATAGACCTATAAGAGGATTGCCGGCGAGTTCTATTGGGAGGGAATGAGGGTGATGAGACACATAGAGAGATGCCAAATATGCCAGCAGAACAAACATTTGACGCTAAAGCCGGCCGGATTACTCCAACCCTTACAGGTCCCGAGTAGAATATGGGAAGATTTGTCAATGGATTTCATCGAAGGGTTGCCCAAATCAAACCGTAAAGAGACAATCCTAGTAGTTGTAGACCACCTGAGCAAGGCAGCGCACTTCATTCCGTTGGCTCACCTGTTTTCTGCAAAAATGGTAGCCTCAGTGTTTTTACAGGAAGTGATAAGGCCAGTGTTTTAAAAAGTGCAAGACGCACTAAGGCGCAATGACCCTCTGAAGCCTGAGGTGCAAGGCGCACCAAAAGGCGAGGGCTTTTTTACTTAAGGCGCACTATATAAAAAAAATACAAAAAATTTATATATATATGTGTATACACAATAAAAACACTTTTCATGGACATAAATGAAGTTTTAAGCAAAAATAATATATAAAACATACATAATATTCAACTATCAACCTTCACACACTTCGAATGACCTAGTACGGGATCTAAAACACAAAAAATGCAAAGGAATTAAAAAATCCCGCGAGGCGCACGCCTTTTGGCGCCTGGGGCTTCACATAAGGCGCCATAAGGTACGCGCCTTATTACACGTGCCTTTTCTAGGACAAGCAAGGCGCAAAAGGTGAGATTTGAGCCCAGGCGCTCGCCAGGGCGCGCCTTTTAAAACACTGGGTGAGGCTTCAGGGATTTCCCCGTACAATTGTCTCAGATTGGGATAAGATATTCCTTAGCCATTTTTTGTCAGAGTTATTCCGCTTACAAGGAACTGGGCTGCCCCGGAGCACAGCATATCATCTGCAAACGGATGGTCAAATAGAGGTAGTTAACAGATGCCTGGAAACATACCTGAGATGTTTCTGCAGCGAGAATCCCCAGACCTGGAACTACTGGATACATTGGGCTGAGTACTGGTACAATACCACCTACCACTCAGCAACTAAGATGACTCTGTTCCAGATTGTGTACGGCAGATTTCCACCCCCGCTCTTGATGTACGGGGACCAGCAGACATCCAATGCAGCCCTTGACGAGCAAATCTGCGAAAGAGAAAATGATCGAGCGTCTGCAGAACCAGCTAACTTTAACCCAGGACAAGATGAAGAGACGTGCAGATGAAGATCGACGGGATGTGGAATATGGAGTGGGATCATGGTTCTATCTGAAACTACGACCCTACCGGCAAGCGTCAGTAGCCAAAAGAAGGAATCAGAAGTTATCTCCCAAATTTTATGGACCCTTCCCGATACTCGAACGAATTGGTAAGGTGGTGTATTGCCTCCAGCTGCCCCCGAGCTCAAACATCCATCCCATCTTCCATGAATCCCAACTGAAAAAGAGGATAGGAGAACACCATAATTACATCAGCGAACCACCTGCACTGACGAAAGATTATGAATGGGAGGCGCAACCCTGGAATGTGCTAGCCTACAAATGGAACCACGACAGCCAGGAAACAGAAGCACTGATCGAATGGAAAGGATTAGGTCCCGAAGAAGCCAAATGGGAATCGACGCAGTTCATCAGGGAACAATTTCCTCTTTTCCCCCTTGAGGACAAGGAATTGCTTCCAGAACCCGGGTATGATAGGCCTAGACCTAAATGGCGAGTATACATGCGCAGGGCCCAAAAGGGGAGAGCTAGCCCATCTGGAACAGCCCAAGGAGATTGATGTTACTTTTATAATTATTTACTTAATTTGTCTAGATTTGGTTATTTAAGTCTTTTAGAGGGAAGGTAAGGGTTATCCAGAAAATCTAGTACTTTTGGTAGGGATCACTGTGGAACCTTGGGAGAGACTCCACCCTCTCGAATGGTGTTAGAACATTGTTATCAGACTTTACTCCAGCTATAATATTGTCTTTTGTGTCAATTTGTGCATAAGTTCTCCGTTTGCAGGTGGATAGACTCCAAGTTCAGACCTTCAGGGAGCTAGGGTTCAATCAAAAGCATAAACAACCAAATGGGATTATCGCCTCCAAGTACCACTCTAGCTTTTATCCTTTTTTTTCTTTAGTGATCGGTTGCTTTAGAAGATCAGTAGAGATGGTATTTCTCCTTAATTATCTTCCATTATAAGATGACAACATCCTTTTTTCATTCTTTAATTTGTTTAAGATGTGAAAACTTCAAAAGGACTTTTTCTAAAGAGGCTTTGGACTTAAAAGAAATGTTAACATTCCCGGTTATGGGTATAAGTTGGGTCAAGGAGGTGGTCAATAGCCAGCTTTCGAACACCGGTGTAGCATGAATAAACTACCTCTTTAATTTATTGATCTCCCTCTAGAGAAACTAAGGGTTTGAAGAGTTTTGGGTGCTTGAGCTTGATAGATGTACGTGCAAACTGAAATTCTCCCGTAGATCAAGGAAAGATTATATAAAACTTGAAAAACCTATAATCGTAAAATATTTCTAAGGATGGAAAGAATAGCAAGGAAAGATTACGTATCCCCAAGAGGTGTCATAATGATAAGGGCTTAGGATGTTCTGAGATTCTCTCGTAGATCTTGGGTTCAAACCTCTAGATAGAGAACTTGAAAAAATAAATTTATAGAAAACTTGATGATTTAAAAACCATTATTGTCTCCCAAAGCTATATTTGGGGTTGGATAAAGCCTCCTTGGAATTGGTGGGAACTTAGGCCTTGAACATAATGCTTAGAGTGGAGCACAATAGCCCAATTATAAAAATATTTTTTAATTAAATAAAGCAAATACTTGTTTTAGGGTTGTTTTAGGAAGGGAAAGGCCAATAGATGTACAGAGGGTTCCCTTATAAGGTGGACTGTCTCTATACATTTGGAGCTTGGTGACATGGATATGGATAACAATTAACATTCTTACATTTTTATTTTTCGAGAAGACATTCTTACATTATTATCTCAATGCAAGTGTGGTTCTTTATGCACAAAAAAGAAAATAAAAATGGATAACTTATTCACAATGAAGAGAAGGAATGAATACAAGCTTGCAATTATTGAATAAAAAAAATGAATACTCGCTTGCTAAGGCAAGTTTACATTTGAAAATGGTTGAAATCTAATTCTAAGTGAACTCATGAAGGGATAATATCCCATGGCATTCACACTCCTAGTAACATATATGATTTAAAAGAACAAAAGTGAATTTCTTCAGATATTCCCTCCGCCTCAAGCACAACGTAGGAGGGCGACAGGTGAATTTTAATCGTGAAATCGTCAGCCAATTAGTGTCTTAGGAGCTGGGAAAAAACAAGAATATTATCCATATCTGTGATTTCTTTGAGATGATGAAAAAAACCTGTTCAAAAATTGATTACTCGACATTTAAGATAGATAAGTCTTTTGAAGACATTTCAGATTCTCTTTTTTCCTCCAAAAGTTCATTTCAATAACTATTAGAGTCATAATTTTCTTTAATTAATTCCAATTCCAGATGATTAGTTAATTCCAATTCAAGAAGATTAGTTTAACTTCTCTGGAATCCTTTGGGGACCGTAGCTCGCTGTATACTCCATTTCTTTCGGTGAAATTTTTATTTTCTTTATCCCAAAAAAGTAATACTGACAGGCAAAGAAAAATACAAGACGTCCCAATCCTAAATAGATACCAAAAACGAGGGTCGAAGAACTAACTGTAAACAATAGTGGAGAAGAATGAAAAACCTTATATTCAATCAATGAGATGGATACATCTATATAGAGAGACTTAAAGGAAACCCTAACTAAACCCTAACTAGGAATGTGAAATAACAATAAAGGGAAAACTAGAAAACTCATAAACTCTAACACTCCCCCTCAAACTGGAACATATATGTTAATCATGCCCAACTTGTTACAGAGATAATGCACTCGAACCCCATTTAATGCTTTTGTGAAGATATCTCCTAACTGATCTCCTGTTCTCACATACTCAGTAGACACCAACCCCTGTAGTATTTTCTCACGAATAAAATGACAATCAATCTCGATGTGTTTAGTCCGCTCATGAAAAACTGGATTCGAAGCGATATGAATAGCAGCCTGGTTGTCGCACCATAACTTGATCGGAGTAGGAACCTTGAAGTCTAATTCAGCCATGAGTTGACGTATCCACATAACTTCGCAAACTGACTATGCCATAGCTCGATATTCTGATTCAGCACTCGACCACATTTTGTTTCTTACTATTCCATGAAACTAGGTTCCCTCCCACAAACACACAATATCAGAACGTGGACCTTCTATCATCTTTTGATCCTGCCCAATCAGCATCTGAAAAACATTCCACCCTTATATGACCGTGATGTTTGTACAAGATCCCACGTCCAGGCGCAACCTTTAAGTAACACAAAATCTGTTGCACTGCTGTCCAATGATCCACAGTAGGAGAAGTCATAAACTGGCTCATAATACTCACTGAATAAGCTATATCAAGTCGTGTTACCATAAGATAATTCAGTTTTCCAACTAACCTTCTATATCGCTCAGGATCTTCAAACGGCTCTCCCTCCTTAGTAAACTGTGCACTAGGCACCATAGGAGTACTGCACGGCTTGGCTCCCAATTTCCTTATTTCTGATAGTAAATCAAGGACATATTTTCTCTGTGATAGGAAGACACCTTTCTTATTCCTCAACACTTTAATCCCCAAGAAATATTTTAGTAAACCCAAATCTCTAGTATGAAACTGATCATGAAGAAACACTTTAAGGGACAATATACTAGATGTATCACTCCCAGTAATCACAATGTCATCAACATACACAACTAACAAGATAACACCATTTGTGGACCAACGGAAAAAGACAGAGTGGTCTGATTTACTCTTCGTCATTCCAAACTGCTTAACTGCTTGACTGAACTTCCCAAACCAAGCGCGCGGACTCTGTTTTAAACCATACAAAGATTTCCGAAGATGACATACTTTACTACTCTCCTCCTGAGCAACAAACCCAGGAGGTTGCTCCATATACACTTCCTCCTATAAATCACCATGCAAAAATGCATTCTTAATATCAAGCTAATGTAAAGGCCAGTCGTGTGAAGCTACCATAGAGATGAATAACCTGACAGAGGTAAGCTTAGCAACAAGGGAGAATGTATAAAAATAATCGACCCCGTATGTTTGAGCATAACCTTTAGCAACAAGGCGAGCTTTCAAGCGAGCAACAGACCCATCAGGATTAACCTTAACCACAAAAACCCATTTACATCCGACAACCTTCTTCCCAGCAAGAAGTGGAACTAACTGCCACGTACCATTGTCATCTAAGGCATGAATCTCTTCCATCATTGCAGCACGCCAACCAGAATGAGATAAGGCTTTATGAACTATTGTAGGAACCGAGGCTGACTCAAGATTTGAAATGAAAGAAGTTGTTGATGACGACAAGATGGCATAAGAAACACGAGAAGAAATCAGGTAAGTGCAAGATCGTTTACCTTTTTTAAGGGCCATAGGAAGATCGTCAACAGGATCTGGATTGGACAATAAAGGCTGATTGGGAACTGGACAATTATCTGGAGGCATTGACCTTCTCAAGTATACTTGAGTAATAGGTGGATGGACAGTGGAAGGGACAGAGACCGACTCAGACGAACTAGGCGGTAATGGACTTGATGACAACTGTATAAATAAACATATCATCCTCTTCCCTCTGCCTAGGAGTCGGCACCGATGGAGTGAAAGGCATATCCTCAAAGAACGTGATATCTCGAGACACAATATATCTATTCAAACTAGGATAATAGCACCGATAACCCTTCTGCACACGAGAATACCCTAAGAAGATGCATCTCAATGACTTAGGATCTACCTTTGTTAAAGACGAACGAACATCCCAAACGAAACACGTACACCCAAAAATTTTCGGCGCAATAGGAAACCTTGATTTACCTGGAAAGAGGATTTGACTAGGACTTTGACCTTGAAGAACCGACGATGGCATCCGATTGATCAAAAAACATGTTGTAGAGATAGCATCAACCCAAAAATGCTTGGGAACATTCATCTGGAAAAATAATTCTCTAGCTGTTTCCAGAAGATGTCTATTTTTACGCTCTGCCACCCCATTTTAAGATGGAGTGTTGGCACACGACGACTGATGGAGAATGCCATGTTTAGACAGATAGGACGTAAGTGCCTCTGAAAAGTATTCACCTGCATTGACACTTCTCAAAATTTTAAGAGGCACCCCAAATTGAGTACGAATTTCTGCATGAGAGTTACAGAAGTGAGTCAACAACTCAGACCGATTTTTCATAAAATATAACCACGTCATAAGCGAATAGTCTTCACGAAAGACACAAAATACCGGAACCCTGTTTGGGACATGACAGGACAAGAACCCCAAATGTCAGAATGAACTATCTCAAAAGGAGAACTCAATCGTTTGTCTATTCGAGGACTTGAACTGATACAATGAAACTTGGCATACTGACACGAATCACAATTTAGGGACGACACATTGTAAACTGAGGATAAATCTTCCTCAACACCGCAAGAGATGGATGACCCATGAGATAGTGGACATCAAAAAGTGAACCAACAACCGAGCAGACAACTTGTTTTGAGACTTGACCGTCGAAAACATAAAGACCTCCAGATTTATGTCCCTTCCCAATAATCCTTTTCATATCTAGATCTTGAAACAAGCAGTAACTAGGATAAAACGAAACATAACAATTAAGATTGTGTGTGAGTTGGCTAATAGAAATCAAATCATAGGACAATTGGGGTAAATGGAGGACAGACTGCAAGGATAAGGACAGAGTGAGATTAACGACACCAAACTCGAGAATAGGGCATTTTGACCTGTCTACTAACGTAATATCCACCACAGGTGCAGTGGACAAACTAGTCGAAAATAATCGAGGACTACCTGTCATGTGGCTAGTAGCCCCAGAGTCGATGACCCATGTGGTGGAAGACGAAAGAAGACAACAGTTCATGGTACCAGTGCCATTGGTGGCAATAGCCGACACAAATCTGGAAACCGACCCAGCCATAGATCACGCCAGCAACAACCTGAGTCACAAACTTTAAACAACCACACAATCAAAAGTAGAACCATCTCAAAACACATCCAACCAAGATGATCTCAAGCCGCTGTTGTAACCAAAAAATCACGAACAATTGAAACCAACTTGTTCACCACTCTAATCAATTGAAACTAGCATACTTCATAATATCGCAACGCTGAAAATACCAAAAAAAACAAAGATCGGATGCTAGAAAAGGACCCACAACTTTCAATAATGAACATCAAACTAGGTTTTCAAACACAATCCAACCACACAACGAAAATAACCAAAGAATAACACCGAACCAGCCCTTAAAACAGTAAGAAGAAACAGTCCAACTACAAAAAAACTGTCAAAAAAAGTGTCGAAAACCCCTATATCATGAAAACCGAGCCAAACAAACGTCCGAAACAGAAAACAAAATACATAGACCTGTCAAGAAGCTCAAGGCGAGAAAAACCCAACCATCAGGGCCGAGTCCCCAGGCGGCGGCAGCCGAACCTTGGAGCAGCGCGTGAGCCTCACGCGTTGCTCAGAATGGAACGAAACTTTCCAGACGCGTAGATCGACGTCTGGGCTACTTGATGGTGGCGGCGGAGATGACTAACTCGCCGGAAAAAAAATTTCGGCGGAGGTCCGACAGCGGCTGTCTAGCGTCAGCAGTGGTGAAATTTCTTTTTCTAAACCTAATGCTCTGATACCATGTAAACAATAGTGGAGAAGAATGGAAACCTTATATTCAATCAATGAGATGAATACATATATATATAGAGACTTGAAGGAAACTAAACCCTAACTAGGAATGTGAAATTACAATAAAGGGCAAACTAGAAAACTCATAAACTCTAACACTAACCACCATATTGTATATTTGGTCCATGTGAAGCATATACATTCAATGGATGAACATTGCCAATACTTGTTCCTGCATCCATAGATACTTTCTGCTCTATGGCATCCCTCGACGGTCCAATAACGGATGCATTTGGAGAAGGATTTGTTGAAGCCATCCTTCCACCTTTAGGAGAGAGTTGCTGATAATGAATCGGGAAAAAATACCAGCGGTAAACATCAGTTGTTAAACCCTATAAATATGTAAGAAAATAAGAGGGAAACATCAAAAGAATTGAGTAGAATTACCGGCTCTTTCAGATTATCTGGCCTCAGAGATCTTTCTCCTGCATAAATAATTGATTTTTCAGTGCCCCTATAGAGGATAGAAGAACTTAGAAAAAGTTGATTTGCAGACTTGTAGTGCAAATAAAAGAAGAAATAATCTTTCCAATCGCTCTGGAAAAAAACAAGATCTCACCAATCGAGAAGTTGGGCACAGCACAATTGCGCAAAACAACAAGAAGAACAGCATAAATTGAAAACAAAGATAGTGAGAGAAACATACCAATAGGAACGATTCGGTCCTGTTCTTCGGCGGAGCGTTCCATGAAGACAGAGATCCAGAAACAGCAGTGCGGTAGAAAAATCTGGAAGGATTGAAGTGGGGGAGAAAATCAAACGGGAAAATTTGAGACGGATTTTTGGAATTTGAATGGAAGAGAATAAAAAGGGTTTAGGTTTTACGAGCCATTGATTTCACCAAAAATTTAAAAAAAAAAAAAAAAAAAAAGAAGGAGAATTTAATTGAAGAATTGAGTCGAGATTTGGCTATCTATGACTATGGCGGTTTGATCTTAAAATCGTTTGCTGGCTGAGACCCAAAAGCAATCCGCATGCCGAAGACCTTAGTCCGATTTTAAATCTCAAAAGTAAACATGAATATTTTAACAATTAAATAAAGGAAAAATACTATTTTTTTAGTTCAAGATATTCATATTCTTTTCAAATGGGTTAATGGTGCAATTGATTATCTGGTTTGGTATTAATTTATTTCCACTTCACAGTTACAGGTACAATCCTTGGAATTCTCCTCTCACAAATTAAATTTTTTTTAATCAAAAATATTTGGAGGAGATTCAAATTTTTAATCTTAAACCAACAAAAAAATAATCTCAATTACATTAGTGTGTGCCCAACGACTAGGTGTCAAAGGTTCAAGTCCCTCATCTCTAATTATTTTAGAACTAAAAAAAATAGGGAAATTGTATTCAATATACTCTTTTCAAGAAATATTTACAAAACTATGCAGCCAATTTTTCGTTTGCAATTTTAATTTTATTTATTAAAATTCGAATTTATCAATTTTAATTAATACAGTTTTTCCCTTTTATTATTTATTCCATTCATTTTAAATTCCTAATATCATAATCAAACTTCCCATAATTAACGAAATCATAGCATCTAAAAATAGCATTCCATCTAACTAATTTGGATTTTTTTTAAAAAAATCTCTCACCTTATTCTTCCAATTTCATTTCGTCTTCACACTTTCATTTAGGTTCATTCTCCATTCTGCCGAGCTCTTTTCCACAATACGCTTCATTTCTCTTCATCCTCCATTCATTCCGACGAACTCAAAACTGTTCCGCTACCACTCAAGATTCCCGACTAGACTGTACGCTTCATTTCTCTTCATCCCTCTATACATTCCTTTGAGCTCAAAACAGTCTGGCGTCCAATTTTGATTTCGACCAGACGTTTGTTGCCATCCATCACAAAGTATTCACATTTTTCGACCTATTCTGTGCAATATTCCGTCGGCTTCCTGTCCGTTTGTTGTTCTTTAAATCTGTGTGTTTCATCAACATTTACTGTGCATTCTCCTGTTTTTTTGTTCGGATATGTTTCAGATGGTACAATATGATATGTTTTTCTTCTCTTTCATCTTTCTAATACCATAAAACCTAACACCATTACTGTGCATTCTATTGATAGCAATTTCATCTTCAATACTCCTATTTTATACAGTATTGTTTACATAGACAATGTAGTCCAATATATAGTACAATAATATATCAGTATAATCAAGTAACATCCATTTCGTTAATTAAGTAACATCTATTTCGTTATTCCTTTAAAATCAGGACACTGAATATTAAAATATACTTCTATACAGTATTGTGTATACCTATTTATAATATTGTATACCTTTACCTTATAGGTTCTGCAATCATCCTTATACGCATTGCACATAGTGGTCAGTGAAATAAAAATGAGATGTACTATAATTATGAAGTGTTTAAAGTATATCTCGACCCATGCACTCCATATTTCCAGCGAAACAAAAACTAACCTCTTATACTATGTTGTTATCACAGTTTCTTATAAACCAACCGATAGAAATTTTCGACGACCAATTACTCACACTCTTTTAGATGGAGACAATAACGACACACCACCACTATCACTTCATCTCGTGGAAGGTTTGTTCGCTAAAGTAGAACATTGACGCTGAAGATGCAAACTCATCGTCGTACCAGAGACGTTGAAAATTTGACAGTTAAAATTTAATTTTTGCGTTGTTATTCCCTCCTTGAGATTCGCAGCAGTTGAACACAAAGACTGAATGAAATCCCTAATTTTTGTTGTTGTGGAAACTCAAATAAAGAATGTATTACTAATAAACTCTTTCAGCAATAGATCTGTTTGATGCGCTTGTTGTTGGTGGTTTCCAAATCCAGATTGCTGCGATATGCGCTGCTTCCCAGATTGGTTAGCATTACTATTATGGCCTCCCCATGAGAAATTTGGATGTTGCCTCCATCTAGCATTGTATGTGTTTGAATAAGGGTTGTTCTGAGGTCGCAAATGCGAATTTCCAATGTACATGACTGACTCTGGGTTTTTGCTACAAAGATCATATGTATGATCACCTCTACAGAGTAGACAGAACGTGGGAGTTGATTGCTCAACGACTGATGCAACTTGGACCTTCTGTGGCGCAGTCATTTGAATATTCTTTATGGAGTTGGTAAGCGTAGCGAGCTGTGCTTGCATAGCAGCTATCGCACTTAGCTCAATTTTATCGGGCGTTTTATCTTGGTTTCATCCTTGACTCAGCTTAGGCCCAGTAGTTTTTGAAGTTGTTTCAATAATCTTATGAGCTTCATTGTACGTTTTCCATCAAACATCCTCCTGCAGTTGCGTTGAGGATAGCTTTGTCCTGATCAGACAGCCCATTATAAAAGTGTTATATTTGAAGGGTATAAGAAAGTTAATGGTATGGACACTTCACTATAAGCTCTTTATACCGTTCCCATGCACCTCATATGGTTTCATCGTCCTCATGTCTAAAACTAGTGATCTCAAGCCTCGTATGCAATGTTTACATACTCGCACAAGTATACGCGGTCTGCAGTAAGTAATAAGTAAATTATCGATCTCCACAGGGACTTTGATTTATCCAAGGAAAGTGTTTAGAATTGAACAATAAGTAAACACATAGATGATGTGATATTGGGTTGAATGGTAATACAAAAAATAACAGTAGTAAAATAGATTGAGAGAGATAAGGCTAAGCTAAGATACTTGTGGAAAGCTACAACAATGTGTTCCGAAGAAATGTGCGGTTAGGGATAACTGACATACTACGCCTTACAAATTTCTGCTTCTGCTTCCGTTCGCATCAAGTCCTACTTCCGCCGCAACTTGATGTAATGCTAAACCGGCGCTACGTATGCAGTACTTACGCATTTATTCTTAAACTCTGATTTATAACCTATTGGGCAAAATGACACTTACTGTTAAGATTAAGCTCCTAAATAACATGCATCAATTACACACTTCTTATTCCTTCTTAACACATGCTACAACTATTTCACTTTTTCCTAGCGTTGCCTCAAGAGAATTAGTTCATCATACAAACAAAGAACACTGATAACGACATAGAAAACATGCTGAAATAGTATTATTGAATGAAATAACAAAATAATAAAAAATCTCGGTTCTCGTCTCTCCAACCTTTCTTAAAGCTATTACAGAGATCGCCTTTTATAGGCTCCTTCATCAACTCTCGGAATATTCCAGAATAGGCACAAATCAATCAACGCGACATCTTTCCTTGTATAAACTTGCCAAATGAGTTTTTATTTGTCAAAGGCAAAAATTTCTTGATTTCAACAATCCGTCTCGTAATTGTCTAGTTAGTCAACTTCTTGCTCCCAATTGATTCTTTCCTTATTTTGCTTGAAGTGCGTTGGCAATTCTGAGCATATTGCTCTCGTTCATGCGTCTCAAGTCTTAACTCTGCATTACGTCGCAAGCGCCAATTCCTGTAAAACAGTTTTTCAGCATAAGCCTTGATAAGTACGTGTTAAAGGTGCTAATTCATTCATTTTAAGCACTATAGTTCATATCTCGCAATTTATTCCCCAATGTGTAAGTCGACATCTTTCCTTGTATAAACTTGTCAATTGAGTTTTTATTTGTCTAAGGCAAAAATCTCTTGATTTCAGCAATCCGTCTCGTAATTGTCTGGTTAGTCAACTTCTTACTCCCAATTGATTCTTTCCTTATTTTGCTTGAAGTGCGTTGGCAATTCTGAGCATATTGCTCTCGTTCGCTCGTCTCAAGTCTTAACTCTGCATTACGTCATAAGCGCCAATTCATGCAAAATAGTTTGTCAGCATAAGCCTTGAAAAGTACATGTTAAGGGAGCTAATTCATTCATTTTAAACGCTATAATTCATATCTCGCAATTTATTCCCCAATGTGTAAGCATTAGCATATTACACCTTTTCCTCTTTATTTTAACCTCATTCGCATCAAATCTTAATTGTTAATCGTGAACAATGATCCACAATTATCCTGAATTCTGACTCTATTTGAGAGTCATCAAACCCCCAAACTTGAATCATTGCTCGTCCCGAGCGATGCTAATATAGGTGTAATAACTACTAATCACAATGTTGTGTTTTTCCTCTTGTTTACAAAAATATTCTTTAGATACAATTGCCTTAATACGCCAAATGCTTAATCATCCAAAATTATCTTTCACTAATGTCCCTTCAATCTCATCTCAATCCTTCTCCTCTTTGCCCTTAGCTCGGCGCACAACTCCTAGCTTGGAAACTTTTACTCTAATGCACTTCAATCAAACCCTATTTTGATCATTTAAGTTTGGTCAAAACATTCTGTCTAGGGCTTATTTATTCGGGTCCCTTTTGGGTAAAATTTTCTGCATGGCAGCTATTTTGAAATCATTAGCATGGTCAGCAGATTACTCTGAATACCTGCGGCTATTCGCTATTTTGCGGTTTCATTTTTACCTAAAATGTCTTGATTTTTTTTTTTAGAAAACATATACACATTCGCATATCATTTGTACAACACTCTACACGGCTTGCCCTCACCCCTAAACTTAAAGTTTTCACTGTCCCCAATGAAGGTGATGTAAAGTTCCCCCAAACTTAATTGAATCTAAGGTTTTCAAAATCTATGCTGGGAGTTAATCGGTTCCCTCCCAAAGAGTTGTACTACGCTCTAATTTAAAAAATGATTTGTCCTACGGTGATTTCGTTAGGATACTAGCAACTGGCGTCCGAGGCAGATTAAATTCCAGCGCATCATAGGCAATGTTTTGAAAATGCAGAATTGAACAAGATTCTAACTCAGCATTGCTCAAAGCAGTAAAATTAAGAGGGAATAAAATGAAAGACATATTATATTAATTTTGTGAGATAGACATAAAGAAGAGAAAATAAATGTGGCAGAGACAAAGACTTCCTTTATTCATCTTCTTCTAAGTCAGAACAGTCGAGTCGATGGACGAAATAATGTCGTAGAACTGCGGAAAGATAGACTTGTAGATGCGTGGGTTTAAGAGGGTCAGTGCGTCGAATAATGTACTGTCACGCTCTTTAACATACGCCATAAATATGCCTAAATTTCTAGTGAGCAACCAAAGACATCGCACCAGCTTTTAATGAGTGCTCTTCTTCCTTTTCTTGGGTGGGTGAGTAGACACCTGAAGGTGTGTGGAAGGACTCACGTTAGCTGCGAGTTTGCAGGTTTTTCTGCGAACTCGGCCATCAAGCATTGGATGATCATTTCCACTTCCTCAGGCTCTCTTCCTACTAGTGTCAGCCTTGTCCTTTGATGCGCGGCAAAGCCTATATCCACTTGATCTCTGAATTAGCGTCGAAATAGAATCGCCAGGTACGATTCTTCTTTCTGCTTCATCTAACCGCTCAGCTATTTCTGCCGCTAGTCTAAAATCCTCTGCCTCTTTGGCTCGCTTCTCTGCCTTCGCTTCTCTCTCCATTTCCTTCTCCAACTCTTCTAAAAATCTGTTGATTCTAGGACTATCCATGGTGCCCTCCGGTGGTGTATTTCGCTCTGCATTATCTGGGGTGATCTCTAAGGGCATCGGAGTCAAGCGAGATTCTGATTCTTGCTTGGCCATCTCCAGATCTTCTTTTGTTGCTTCCTCTCCTAGCTCTATCATTGCTCCCTTCGCTAAAGACACCTCTACAATCAGGCGCTCCTCCATGATTACGATCACCTGCTCGACCGGTGCTTCTTCAGTCAAGCCTTCATTTGCGGTTACGATCGTTTGCCCTATTTCTACGACCTTTGGCACTGATTGCTCGATCTCATATTGTACCACTTCATTTTCTTACGCAATAAGCTATTTAGGAACTACTTTACTGATGAGAGTTTTGGAGGGGATTCGTCATCATATTCGATGACGATTTTCTTGTTTACTCGCTCGGATAAGATAGATGAAGATTTTGAAGGGGAACCTTGCGGAGTGGTTCTGACTTTCCTTATGGCTTCTAGTAATTTAATTGCATACTTCTTGGCAGATTTCTTGCTAGCAAATGCAGATTTAGGGGCCACTAGAAGAATTCGTCGAAGATTTGTAAAATTTTTGGGTGTGGATTACTTGCGAAGATCAAACAAATTTTAGGGTTTACAAGTGTTGAAAGATGGAATTCAAAATTTTCATTTAATAATGAACACAAAATTGATTTTAAATAGACTACAAGAGATGACCTAATTATAAAAGGAAATTATAATATCTAATTATAAAAGGAAAAGATGACCTAATCATAAAAGGAAAAGATAGTACCTAATCATAAAAGGTAAATATAGGAATTAATATTTAATCTAATCCAAAAAGGAAAAATTAATTCAAAATATAAAAATAATAAAATAAATATAAATCAACACCCCCCTCAAGCTAGATTGTATATAGATTACAAGCCAAGCTTAGAGTTAAATTCATCAAAATTGGTCATCGGTAATGCTTTCTTGAGATGGTGCCAATTGGGATGATGATAGGCCAATTGGGATGATAATGTTCCAATTGGGAAAAGCGTTGCCAACTAGAAAAAACGCCGCCAATTGGGAAAAGTGATACCAGAGCCAATTGGGAATGTTGGACAAGGCCAATTAGGATTAGGAAAACTGATGCCAAGACCAATAGGGAATATTGATGTTAGGGTCAATTGGGAATACTAATGTTAGAGCCAATTGGGAAAGGTTTGGGAAAGTGGAGGAAGGAGATTTTCTCTTTAAAGGATTTTGAGGAAGAAAGGATTTTCTCCTCGAAGGAGTTTGAGTCTCAATTTTTTTTTTTTTTTTGGAATGAATAAGGAAGAAGAGGAGGATAATAGGAGAAAAGAATGAGCTTTTTCCTGTTTTTGTTTTGTAAAGAAAAAAAAAGAAGATGATGAAGAAAAAAGTGAATAGGAGAAGGGAAAAAGGTTACCAGGATCGAAAGGAAAAATTTGAGGCTCTGATACCATGTTGAAAGATGGAATTCAAAATTTTTATTTAATAATGAATCCAATATTGAGTTTAAATAGACTACAAGAGATGACCTATTTATAAAAGGAAAATATAATATCTAATCATAAAAAAAAGATGAACTAATCATACAAGGAAAATATATAACCTTACTAAAGCTTGCGTCGCCCTGAGTTAGTATGGAGATCTAATCACCATTCGAAGTGTTAGGAATAATCTTACTAACTCTTGCGTCGCCCTGAGTTAGTATGGAGATCGCAGCGGAAGCTGGGTCTGACATAAATTATTAAGTGCGGAAGTACTTATTAGAATAGGGAAGCATGAAACTTGATAACTAGTCTCGCACCCTTAATATCTTCTATAGCTGTCTTCTTATCACTACTCATTGCATCCACGTTTACTTATTGTTAGCATTCATGTTTAATCACTGTTAGCATTCATAATTAAAACACACAAACAACTTCAAACCCATTCTTTACTCTATTCGCATAACTCTCACATCAATAGTATTAGTTCTAGACATCAATCTTTGTGGAGAACGATAAAATATAAATACTTATCACTTGCTGCATACTCGACTACGTATACTTGCGTATTAATGCGATTCAAAGCTTAGAAGCTAGTTTCACACTTAGAATTTATCATTAGCTTATTTATACCGCACCAAAAAATCGTATAAGCCAATTACCAGATGATAGCCAAAATAACCCTAATGAAGATGATGATGTGAACAAACCGCCAACACTTATTCCTGATACAAATATCATTAATTTGGTAGCTGAAATAATATATGAGATTTTTCCCTCAATGGAGAGTGAGGCAAGTTCATCAAGCTCATCAACAAAGTTTGTTTCATTAGTCCAAGCATGTTCAGAATCTTAGCTTGCCATGCAACACAATTTCCATGCAAAACAAACCTTTTCTAAATCATTTCTTTTATTTCTTATTAAATTTGCTATTTTTATTTATTTGACCAATTCGTATTAGGTAGTTAAATCCAACATAGAAAGTCCTATTTTTTAGGGTGGTGGAACTACCTTCCTAAATATTATTTATTTATTTATTTATAGTGGTTCCTAACTAGTAGGAAACTAGTTATTGGTTGTTGTTGTTATTTTTAGACTTGAGAATCCTTATTTAAGGACCTTGTATTCTTGAGAAATGATGATTCAAGTTTTATGCAAATACATTCCAACTTTGTTTATCTCTTGCTTTTAGAGAAAACAAGGCTTTCCTTTGCTATT
>JBBMKA010000005.1:2726218-2746303 GCA_037833695.1 Sechiopsis laciniata
GAAAAAATCAAGAATAAATAGCAAAAAACTAAAAAAATATAAACAAAATGTGATATTTGAAAACAAAAAACAGTTATTAAACATGTTTTTTGGTTTTTAGTTTTCAAAAACAGAAAACTAAAATGAGTTATCAAAGATTTTTATTTTTTAAAACAAAAAACCAAAATTCAAAAAAAAAAAAACAAAAAACAAAAAACGAAATGGTTATCAAACGGGGTCTAATTATTTGGTTTTTTGTTTTTTATTTTAAAAATTTAAGGTTTTTTACTCATATTTCCTACCATATGTTCCGTCTTTTTTATCATGTATCTAACTTTCCTTAAAAAAGTATATAAATCCTAACCAAATTTCAAAAAACAAAAACAAACTTTTGGAAGCTATTTTTTTTGTTTCCAAATTTTGATTTGGTTTCTACAAATATAAGTAAGATGTAGATATCTATGTAGAAGAAGACATCAATCGTTTCAGTTGGATCTGAATTTTTTTGATCAAATACTCATTTAAGTTTTTACCTGCTTGAGTGGGGTCCAAATCACCCACTTGGGTCTGATCGAAATTTGGGAGACCTGATATCATATTAGATAGTATGAAGTTCTACCTCAAAATCAATTAGTTTTGAGGTGGAGCCTCATGTTATCTAATATGATATCAGAGCTTAATGTAGGTTATTGGTTCTCCAAATTTCAATCTGATCCAAGCAAGTAAAAAATCTAAGTGGGTGATTTGAACCCCACTCCAGTGGGCAAAAACTTAAACGAGTATTTATTCCAAAAAATTCAGATCCAACTCAAGTGAGTGAGCCAAATTAGCAAGTATTTTGGTCATAAATTCGAATCTAATCCAAAATGATATTTGCTATATGACACTATTTTGAAGAGCATGTTGGAAATATTCATCTTATCTTACTTTCTTTTACATTCAAAAAATGAGGAGTTATCAAGATCCTTGTAAGAGATATAAGTTATTCCTTCTCTTACTACAAATTATTTTTTAAGATGAAATCTCATATCTATTATCTAATAGTACAATTCATACATACACGCATACATATATAAATTTATCAATCTTTATTTCTTTGAAAAAAAAAAGGATTTCTAAAAACAAGTACAATTACAGTTCAACAACAAACAAAAACATGAATATGAAAGAAAGAGACCAAGGTTTAAACTTTTTTACTATTATTTAATAGAATTTTGTGGTAGATGCAAGAGTATCATTCTCCAATAATAATAATAATAATAATAAAGTCAAAAGAAAGAATCATAGGGGTGTTTGTTTGTCGTATTTAAGTAAGATTTAGATTGAGGATTTATTAACTCCTCTTTGAAAAATTACATCTAAACGAGTTTTTTTATAACCACTCAAAATAACTCATCATTTTTACTATTTAAAATAACTCATCATTTCTAATCATTGCTCAAAATAACTCATAATTTATAAACCACTAATTTTTAATCATTCATTTCTCAATCCTCAAATTAATTCATTTGTAACTATTTGTTTATAATCATTATATTTTTAACTACTCATTTTAAATCCACATCCAAATAAGTTATTGTTTCTAACTCATGTACATAAAAACTACATCCAAACGAATATTTGACTACAATTCTTAATTTCTAACTCTTCAAAATAATTTATTAAAATAATTCTTCAAACTAATTTCTCAATCAAAACTTCATCTAAACACTTTGCTAAAATAGCATCATCCCAAATATGTTTGAATTATTAAAAAAAATTGATCTTTATTAATATCCAAATTACCCTTGAAAATGAGGGTCGGGTAATAGATATGATATTAATACAAAAAAATTAAGATGGATTCTGGTCCTGTCAAAAAAGCAGGTGCCACTGCCACTAATGGCAATGCCAGCAATGGCAGTGACCCATCGAAGATGCCAACAACGCCACTTCATCATCTCTGTTTTCCTTTTCCCAATGGCTCTTTCATTTACTTTCAGCCTCATTCGGGCTCGCTCCTTTTTCCGGCCCGACCCGGATTCCATAATCCCGACCTAATCTAACCCATTCTCTAGCCTCTGTTTCACTTTTTTCTGAATGGGTTTTCTCTTTTCTCACCTGGGGTTCTTTGTTTTTCTTCAATTTTGAGCTCCACTGGCTGATTCTTCCTGATTTTAGTGCTCTTACCCAACTTCCCTTTTTGTGTTTTTGAAATCACAAGCCTCTTTAATCATCCCCACTTTTTGATTTCCAGTGGATTCCACTTTTACTTTCACCTTTTCACTTTCCTTTTCTTCTTCTTCTTATTTCTTTTGGGTCATCCGACAATGTTGAACAGCAAAATGGGTTGTTGCTGTTTCTATCAAAGCTCTGTTGGTTTGCTTTCGTTTTTCTCTGTGGTTTGTTCTGTTGCGGCCATAGGTGCTAACTGGGGAATTCAGTCAACTCATCCACTGCCTCCAGAGACAGTGGTTGGGATGCTGAGGGATAATCAGATTCAGAAAGTGAAGCTGTTTGATGCTGATTATGGAGCTCTTAGAGCTTTAGCCAACTCTGGGATTGAAATCATGGTTGGGATTCCTAATGATATGCTTTCAACTTTAGCAAACAGTCAAAAAGCTGCTGAGAATTGGGTTTCTAAGAATGTCTCTGTTCATATGAACAATAATGTTAACATCAGGTGAGGTTTTGATTTTTTTCCCTTTTTCTTCTTTCATGGCTTATTGTTTAGTTTAGCTGTTTATGTGTTTGTGGAACTTTAGCTGACATTTCCAATAGAGTTGTTTTCTTGTGTGTTGATTGATTATGATGTCTTTATCAGTAATTCCATATTCTCAACATAACTTTTTTATTATTTTTTTGTTTCTCCTTAGTAATGATTAAGATGATTTTGTGTGTGTTGAGAAGTGGGAAAGGTCGGTGTTTAGTGCTTGTTTGCTATGGTAGACAGCCACAGATGTTCTTTCAACCTTGTAACTTTTTATTTTTTCATCTTTTTGAAGGATTTGTACTGGTATTTTGAGGCTATGTAACATATAATCTTTCTAAAGCGACCTATCCAAGCTCTTTTATAGGTTAATAATATGTAGAATTGCATTCTAAAGTCTAGAGGTAAGATTGGAACTTTTTGTAGTTTAGTACTGAATAAAGATAAACACAACTATAAAAATTTGACGAAAACTGTAATTTAATCTGTTTTCTTTAACCATGTAAAACCCTTGAAGAATTTGATTATACCTTTTCTTTTTAATGGTCTTTTTCACATTGTTTATTTATTTGTTTACTCTTGCAAAGCTGGCACAGATAATGTTTTTCTTTGTTCAAAATAAAAATGTACATTTGATAGGAAAGAGAACCTTCATTTATAAACGAAAAATTACCATGAGATACTATTGAAACTTAACTAGTTACATAAAGCATCTCCACTAAGCAATAAGCAAGGTGAGATTATAATCACATAAAGGGTGTAGACATTGACACCAAAATAGAGCAAGATATAGAGTAGATTCAATACACTTATCAACAGATTGATCTTTATCCTCCTTTCGAGGACATCCAATAAAATTGGCACGATTCAGATTGAGCTTTATCTATGGTTGTTTCTCTTAAACCAAACATTCCAAAAAAAGCTTGAACGATTGTCTCCCACAAAATCTTCTTCTCATTCTTTTTTGGATAAGAATCTTCTTCTTCTCATTCAAGAGATGAGTGAAGAAGAGATTTGAAATAATCTGCAAGAGATTTCAATTTGAAATCATGATTTATTAGAATCGGTGAATCTTCAGAGAGTCAAACTGAACAAAAATAGCGCATTTTCAGTCAGCTCTCTTATGTTTGCTTCTAGAGAATTTGTTGGTAATAATCTGTTTGTTGTAATTTGGTTCAGTATCATTTATGGTTACTTTCCCAGAAACATTATTTTAAGTTTCAAAAGCTTTTTTCCATCAAGTCTTGAAATCAGTAGCATATGCTTTTTCAGAAATAGCTCCCCAACTCTGTGAAGTAGTATATACTTTTTAAGAAATTGTTACCTCATAAATTGCATCCCAATATCTAAACAAATGAACTTCCTATGATGAGACTGATTTTTTAGCAAGATGTTTTGCAATCCAATTGTCATACCTTTGCAATACCAAATTGTTAGGTCAATAGTCCAGTTTGTTAGATTCTTTTAAAAAAAACTTCTTTTTTTGTACTAAAAGAGATCTTGTCTTTTTTTATGTACCGTTAAGTCATAGACTTTCCCTGTTTCTAAATGATGTTGGACTATGTTCACATCTCCAAATGTTTTATCCCCCATTGTGCTTGTGTGTTTTTTTTTGGATAAGAAACAATTTCATTTGATAATTATGAAATTACAAGAATAAACTGAAAATTCAGCACAAAAACCAATTACAAAATAGAACTCTAGCTATTAAGTAGTGTATCGAAACTATAATCATAGAATAAAGGAGTAATTTTACACCAAGATACCACCATATAAGTAATTTTGTCGATGAATCTACTTGTGGATAAAAACCTATCTTGGAAGATTCTTTGGTTCCTCCCCAGCCACATACACGAGCAGTATGCTTTGACGAAGCTCTCCCATAGAAGTTTCTTTTTCTCTTTGAATGGATGGGCCAATAATGAAAGCAATGATTTAGGGTCCCCTGGAAGAATCATGCTCCATGAAAAAGCCTTTCTAATGAAATTTCAGAAGTTCAATGCAAAGGAGCAGTAGATTAGTAGATGAGATTGGGATTCTGGGTGATCAAAGCACATTGTGCTTGTGTGTTTACTGACAATAAGTTTTCATTTCCTATACAATCAAAGTAAAGAAAAAAAAAAGTTCCAGTAATCACTGCCTTATGGAAACTGTCCTCTTTTGTCCCACAAGTATACCAATTGAAGAGCCGAATCGTGATAGGCCTAAGGTTAAGTTAGTAAGGAAGGTTAGCTATAAATAGACTCTTGGGCAATAGTATGGTTATTGACTTGTATTTTGAGAAGTGATTGATTGAGAGGAACTTGAGGTTTACTATCAATATAGAGTTCTTTGTTGTGAATTACCTATCAAATTGCCTCAAATGGCCCTGGGCAGCCTCGTTGGTAGAGACTTAGGGTCTCCAAGGTATGTTTCCTTCCTTGGAGGTCTCAAGTTCGAAACCCACAAGTGAGTTTAATTGTAAAACTCCTTGTTGTCTAATCTATCATGGAGTGATTTAGTAATCAAAAGTGTCATTAGTAACTAAGAGGTGATGAGTTCAATCCATGGTAGCCACTTACCTAGAAAACAATTTTCTACAGGTTTACTTGGCATACAAATGTTGTAGGGTTAGACGGTAAGTCCCGAGAGAAGAGTCGAGATGCGCATAAGCTTGCATGAACACTCATTGACTTTATAGAAAATTCCGTGTTGTCTTCCAGATCTGGATCTTGGGACGGGTGCGGGTGTCCCTAGGTATGTAGTGGGACCTAGCTCCAATTACCTGTTATAAAAAAAAAGAATCGTCTCATTAAAGGTCCAACTGTTGTCACTCAGAAGTCAGAACTTCAGGAAAAATTACCGATTAGCTTAGCCACCATATAAAGTATCAGCTCTCTCTTTTTTTGTGGCTCCTAGACCATAACATTCTAGAACAGAATTTTCAGAACAAGAAAGAGAATACCTTTCAGAAATCAGAAGCCTTAGAGCTTGAGCCTTGGTGTCAAGGAAACTCATAGGACATCAAATCCTAATGATAGCTTTCTTTGATTGCTTTGTTTTATATGTAGAGGTTCAACCCAGTTAGTTCGAAGTCTTTTAATTATTCTATCTGGCGAGGGGATGATTGATGAACGTTTCCTAATTTTCTTGAAGACACTGTTTTTTATTGTCATGCCAATAACTAGCTGAAAAAAAATCTTAATCTGATCCATTCAAATAAAAAAGAAGGGAGCTGTTTTCATGTTATCGTGTATGAATACGTGAGGTCAAATACATTTACGTCCCATATTTATATGCGATTTTCACGTGTTGTCCTGTAGATCTCTTAAACTGCCAAATGGGAAGGTACCTGTTTAAATTTTCATGCATCCCTTGATTTCTTTTCAAGGCACCAAATTAATTATGAATTTTCAGATATGTTGCTGTAGGGAATGAGCCTTTCTTGTCAACTTACAATGGAAGCTTTCTGAGTACAACCTTTCCTGCTCTGCAGAATGTCCATAGAGCCCTTATCAAAGCTAATCTAGCCGACCGAGTAAAGGTAACCGTTCCGCAGAATGCCGACGTCTATGCGACCACAACCGATTCACCATCTGGTGGTGACTTCCGAACTGATATACATGACTTGATGCTTGCCATTGTCAAGTTTTTAAGTGATACCGGTTCTCCGTTTACTGTGAACATTTACCCCTTCATCAGTCTCTATTCCAATCCCAACTTCCCTGTTGAATATGCTTTCTTTGATGGCAATGCATCGCCCATAGTCGACGGCCAGACATCATATTTCAACATGTTCGATGCAAATTACGACACCCTTGTGTGGGCACTTCAAAAGAATGGCTTTGCAAACTTACCGATCATAGTAGGAGAGATCGGTTGGCCTACAGACGGGGATCGGAATGCCAACCCCATCTACGCTCAACGGTTTAATCAAGGCTTCATGTCACACATACTAGGCGGGAAAGGAACACCAATGAGGCCGGGTCCAATCGATGCCTACTTATTCAGTCTTATCGACGAAGACTCGAAGAGCATTGATCCAGGAAACTTTGAACGCCATTGGGGCATATTCTACTATGATGGTCGACCAAAATACCAGCTCAGCCTCGGAAATTCAAACAACGGGTCCTTGATCGGAGCAAAAGGCGTGCATTATCTGGAACGGACTTGGTGTGTGATGAAATCATCTGCTCACCTTGAAGATTCACAGGTTGCACCGAGTGTCAGCTATGCATGTTACCATGCCGATTGCACCAGCCTCGGGTACGGGACATCTTGTTCTGGCTTAGATGCGAGGATGAACATTTCATATGCATTCAACAGTTATTACCAGAGGAGCAACCAGGCAGAGGATGCTTGCAAGTTTTCAGGGTTGGGAAGAGTGACCAAGGATGATCCAAGCTTTGGGAATTGCAGGTTTGATATAATGATAGAGCCATATTTAGGAGGGGCAGAAGGAAGACAAGGGTGTTGGCTTTTGATGTTGGTTTCTGGGCTTGTTCTTGTTTTGTTGACAATTCTGTGAAGGAGTTGTGGATTCTAACTTATTTGTATGTCTTTGCTTCAAATATTCTTATTAGCTTTTTTTTTTTTTTTTTCCTCTTTTCTGTTTTAGATATCTTTTCATGTGTAGAATTGAATCATTAATATTGAGAATGCTGAAATGGTTGAAATTCTCTAGTTGTAGGCCATGTGTTTACCCAATGAAAGAAATTGAATGAAAATGTCGGACACTGTAAAAAGGGTAAGGGAAGAATACTTTTTTTTTGTCCCAGGTTCTTCTCTTTGGTCCTTGTTTCTAAATAAACATTTTACTTATAACATTTAAAAATTTTTTTTTTTTTAAAAAAATACAACAATTAGGGGTAGGGGATTCAAATCTATGACCTCATGGTCAATGAGTGTATATTGATGCTGCTGAGCTACTGTTCTTGTTGATACATTTAAAAGGTTTTAATCTTGATTGATTAATGTTTAATTTTAGTCTCTAGAATAAATAAAAATTAATAATTACATGGATCCACTTTGCATATATTTTTGCAGGTTAAAAATATATATATATTTTTAGTTTTCATGTGTTAAGTTGATTTTTTTTTTCTTAACGGCATAGATGTGTTACTCTGATGAAGAGATTATGTGTTCAAAATTTCCCACTTCAATTGTTACTAAACTTTAAAAAAGAAAGAAAGATGGTTTACCTCCTGTCACAACATATATTGAATTTAACTTCGCCTATAGTGTTGTACATATAATTGATCATGTCTATTTTGTCTTTGAACTTTACAAATATCTCATGGATATTGAACTTTTAATTTTGTGTTTAACAAGTCTATAGCATCTTCAAAAATTTTAAAAACTAATTGATCTACTAAATTTAAAATTAATTTTTATGCCAATAAATTTTGATTTTTTATTTTCGTGTTTAGTAAATTCAAACAATTCTTTTAAAATGTCGAATAAGTAAAAAAGAAAAAAAAATCTATTAAACACAAAAAAAGGGATCTTTTATATGCACATAAAAAGGTAGTTTTTAAAATCTAAGAACTCAATTGATACAAATTATGGTTTGAGATATTTCTTTTTAAAAAACTTTTAAATCAAATAAAAACAAATTTAAAATTTTGAGACATACATTAAAGGAAAATGAACGATTAGAAGAATGACTATCTGAGTTTAATTATAAGTAATGGTTGTTCCTCCAAACCCTACATAGATGTTACTACAACTCTCAAATAAACGAGAGTCAAATATTGATTCTCGGGATTGAACCTATGATCATGGTGTGGAACTAGATTACCATCAAACAATAAAACCAATAGACCCTTTCGGTATGAGAAATGATTATCTGGGTTTAGGATGTATGAAATGATTATAAAGAAACCATTATTTATCTTTGAGTGCATACAAAGATTATGAGAAACAAAATATTGAATATGTAGAATGAAAAATGGTTATAAATGAATGAAAATTAGTTAGGAGAGGATGAGATTACGTGAAAATGATTAGTGATTATGATAGTTGAACAATGATTACCATTATACAGGAATGAATAGAGATTATTGGGAAAATAGATAAAGATAATAGGAATTTTCATGAAAAAAAATCTATAACTAACAATTTTTTAGAAGAAATTCATGGTAAAAAATTAAGATGAGTCTAGTAAAAGACAAAAAAGTTCATGTACCTGATGATTTCAATTAGTATACATATAATTTTCAAGTCGTGCACATATAGCACTTCACCAATGCTATAGATAGTTTTCGATGAGAGATCATTTTTAATTAAGAGATGATAAAGGTTATAATTGGAATATAAAAAAAATCTCAAAATTAGGTTAGGAATGAAATAATTCTTAAAAAAAATACTCTAATTAAAATAAACAGCCAATGCCACATCACTAAAATAATCATTCTCCATTCCCAATTTGATGGTTTGTGACCTAGACACCTCCTAAATTATTATTCCCAATGTTATAGACTACAATCATGGGTTATTTAATTTTCAAAGAGACAAAAAAGGATATATATTTGATGTTGAAATGATTGTTTATTAATGACACTTAGACTCGTGTCCAATAAATATGTGTTATTCTTATTTCTTGTCATTCTTCCCATTTTTAAAATTGTAATTATTCCATATAAAAAAAAAGTTGAAGACTCCATTTTAGGTCGAAAATAGAATGAGGCCATTTATGGAGATAAAATGGTGTGAGATGTAAAGGGAGTTGGCTTCCAATGGAGGAAATCTCAGAGCCCAAGAATTCTTTGTGTGTGTGAGAAACGAAACGAGAGGCTTAAACCAACAATTTCTCTCTTCAAAACAACACAAACAAACAAACAACAGAAAACTATAACGTTTTTCTTCTAATTTTTCCCCCCTTAATTTCTTCCCATTCATCATCATCTCCTTTCCCGCTACAATCGCAAAATCTCTCTCTCCATTTTTGTTTGCCTTTCCCTTTTTTTCCCTCTTTCAAAGGGAAAGGTAAATGCGAATTCAATTCCATCGAGTTTTTGGGACCTGGGTTTTGTTTTGCTCGCAACTATGGATCTAGGGCGACAGATTTTGATTGCTTTGTTCTTGTTCTTGTTCTTGTTGTCATCATTTTGTTTACCTGGGGCCTGCAATTTGGTGTTTGATGTGCAGCATAAGTTTAAGGGTCGAGAGAAATCAATGACAGAATTGAGGTCTCATGATTTTCGTCGCCACGGTAGGCTTCTTTCTGCCATTGATATCCAACTGGGAGGCAACGGACACCCTGCTGATACAGGGTTAGCCATTTCTTTCATCATATTTACGTCTTATTAGCATGTGTTTTTCTTTTGTTTTGGTCTCTGATGTGATGTTTTTGGTGATGTATTGTTTTTTCGTACGAATGTGAGAGGGGACCACAAACCTCGTATATAGGGTACTAGTGCTCTCAACTAAATGAAAGTCAAATATGGATATTTAAGATCAAACCCGTGACGTGGTGTTGAAATGGATTACCACCAAACATTGAAACCAACTCGCCACCAACTAGGATTTTAAATGGTTTTAGTGTTCAATTGCTTAGGTGAAATGTAGCCAATGATTTACATTGTTTTGTAATGGGTGAGGTGGAGGGAGCTTGTTCACAGATTATGATTCACGAGTTATATTTTTTTTTATATAATATGTATCTGATTGCTACCCCCACTTTATTTAATATTAAAAAGTGAATTAAAATACTAATGACCATTTCTTTAGTCCATTAAAAGAAATTTGTTTTTACCAACATGAGTTTTAACTTGGCAATTAAGGTATCTACTCCTTTTGACATCTATTCCTTTTCCACATGAGTGTAGCTTAAGATTTAAGAAATCTAGTTTTTCTCTTAAATTTAGAGGCTCAAGTCTCACTGCAAAGAATGCCATTTTTTTTGTGAGTGTTCGAGTAAGTTTACGCGCACCTCGACAACTCTCACTCACTTGACATACTGTTTGACTTCACAACATTTAGATGTCAAGGAAACTTGTAGAAAATTATTTTTGGGGGTAGATAACCACCATCATAACTTCTTGGATTCTCAAGACCATCTTTTAACTATAAAGAATGTCGAGTAAGGGTGTACAAAAAACCTGACAACTCGAGCAACCCAGATTACCCAACCCAAACCGTAAGGGTTGAGTTGTGATTTTATAATTTTTGTTGGGTGGTTGGATCCGTTCTCAACCACCTTCCTTTTCTTCTTTCTTCTCTGAATGCCTAGTCAAGATCCCTAAAACTTCTGCATCATCGGCTCCCTCCCGAGGTATGGGGGCGTTCTAATCGAAAGGTTGTACTTCAAGGCTCATATTTGTTGTACTTAAAAAGAAAAGTAAAGAAATTTATTCTTGGGACCATGCTGAACCATTTGCTAAAGATTAGGGATTAAACTTTCAGATTTTCAAACCTAGGGACCAAGTAGAATGGAAACCAAAATTTTAGTATCCTTTTTTTTTTGTCATTCTCAAATAGCTTATATACACCCCACCCTTATCTTTCATGTTAACTCTTTTGTGTACTTGGGTTGGGATGTTAAATCATTTCCTTTGTTGATTCATAAAGGTTATACTTCGCTAGAATTGGCCTTGGAACTCCTCCAGTTGATTTCCATGTGCAAGTGGATACAGGGAGTGACATTTTATGGGTGAACTGTATTGGTTGCAGCAATTGTCCCAAGAAAAGTGAAATTGGTGTATGATTCTTCAACCTTGGTTTCTTGTTTAATTTGGTTGATATGATTAAAATTTCTCAACCTCCTATGGATCATGATGAAACATAACCATTGGTTGTTCACTTACAGATAGAGTTGAAACTTTTTGATCCAAATCGCTCCAGTACTTCGAGCTTGGTTCATTGTGATCAACCATTTTGCTCGGCCACATACGACGGTCCGATCCCAGGTTGCAAGCCAGATTTGCTCTGCCAATATAAAGTTGTCTATGGGGATGGAAGTGCAACAGCTGGATATTTTGTGAAGGATTTTGTTTATCTCCAAAAAGCAGTTGGAAACCGTCAAAATACTGTAACTAATGGCAGTATAATATTTGGGTAAATATTTATTTATTTTTCCTTGGTTTGATCATCTACTTCTATCATCATGAGTATAACAACCTCAACTGTGCATTATTTGACTTGGGAGCATACAATGTTGTTATTGCAAAATGAAAAGGATCTTATATTTACTACTTTCTTAAAAGTTCTATTTTAATCCTTATGATTTGTACATTGGGTAAAAGATTAGTTAGAAAGTAAAGAAATGTCCCCGAGGGGCGGTGCAGTTGGTCGAAGGCCCAGGCTTCGTGGGCATGCTCCCTTGAAGTCCCGGGTTTGAGACTTGCTTGTGATATTAATTTGTAAACACCCCCAAACGTGTATGTTCATCCAGTGTATCTCGGTCCTACAGCCTAGGGATGGATCGGTAGTGCCCCATGTATATGTGAGCGAAGCTCTACCTCCCGGTCATAAAAAAGTAAAGAAATATTTTAACTTTGGCATGTGGAGTACAATATGTTGTGCATTTCATAGATTAGTATTTGATACCTTTGAATAATGGTAATCTGAATCTTTCTTCTCTCTTGCCCTGGAATTGCAAATAGTATTGTCATTATTACAGGTGATCTTCTATGCTCTATCAGTGTATATCATGTGTTGGTACAATCACTACTTGCTGCATTTTGTTTTATTCTTTTTTAGTAGAATTGAGCTAGAGATGAGAGTAAAATAATCTCGTTTTACTTTGAAATCTCCATTTATAATGATTGCTTCCGTTTTATGATCATGCAATAGTTCAGCTATTGGAATGTTCCCACATTTCTTTGTTTCAACCCTGCATCTTTTTTCCATTACAAATCACTTGCTCGACTCGAGATATATAACATGTCTAGCTCCACTTTGACTAGTTTGATTGGCCAAGGCTGCTTTTACTTCTTTTCTCAAGTTGACTGATGTGGTTTAGGTGTGGAGCTAAACAATCTGGGGAGCTCGGTTCGTCATCTGAAGCACTCGATGGGATTCTTGGTTTTGGACAGGCAAATTCCTCTATGATTTCTCAGTTGGCTGCTTCTGGAAAGGCGAAAAAGATTTTTGCACACTGCTTGGATAGTGTAGCAGGGGGTGGAGTTTTTGCCATTGGAGACGTAGTGGAACCAAAAGTAAAAACCACACCAGTGGTACCTCATCAGTATGTGGACTACTGCCTCCAAATCTTATTTGTTGTAGTTTGCATACATATTCAAACTGCTTACCTCATCATCTACCATATTTTCTGCCTTCTATATTTTTACCCACTCTTTAGAGATTCTATAATTGATAGAAAGAATTCAGGAAGTTGCTTTAGGAAGAAGGTATTTTGTATGAGTCACTTCATTTTACCACACTACCTCTGCTATAACCATTTTCTTTAATCGTCATGGGTTGACCTAGTCGTCAAGAGGGTCTTGGAGAACTAAAAGATTACGGATTCGATTTATGATGTTCACCTACTTAAAAATTAATTTCCTAAGGTTTTTTTGACGACCAAATGTTGTAGGGCCAAACAATTGTCCCATGAGAACAGTCGAGGTGCGCGTAACCTGATCCAGAAAGACACCCAGATATAAAAAAGAATGTATATATGTATATATTATCCTTTTCCCATATATTTGCTGCATCATACCAAATCACCCAACCCTGGATAAGCACTTTTTTATTATTATCATTATTATTTTTACAAGAAACGAAAATCATTTCATTGATTAAATGAAAGAGTTACAAAGGGAGAGAGAAAGAGAGAGGGAGGGCCAATATGAGCCAATATACAAAGGATAAAAGGAAAAACAAATCTCCTATAAGTATATAATTTAACAGTGTTTTTTCTCTTCTCCTAAGTTTGTTTCTCAATAATTTAGCTGTCTTCTATTTATCAATTATCACAAGAAAGTTTCTCACATTTTTACATTTACAAATTTCAGAGCTCATTATAATGTTCTTATGAGCGGAGTGAAGGTAGGAAACACTGCTCTTGATCTTCCTGTTGGAATATTTGAAACTGAGTATAGAAAAGGAGCAATCATTGACAGTGGCACAACACTGGCTTATCTTCCTGAGCACATTTTCAAACCATTAATGCAGAAGGTATTAATTTAAACTTTTAGCCCTTCTTTATGTGCAATTTTTGTTTTTTTTTTTTTGCACTGAAGCCCGAATTTCTTGTTTTTAAAAAATTATAACATGTATTGAAGATCATGGGCGCCCAATCTGATCTGAAACTACACGAAGTTGATAAACAGTTTACATGTTTTCAGTATAGTGACAAGTAAGATGCTTACCTCTATTCTTGCTGTTTTGTTTTTTTACACCAAAATTTATCGTTTGATCTTTGAATCATACATTATTCTATGGCAATAACAGTGTTGTAACAGTTAACATCTTGTTGATGTTTAGATGTTTGTCAATCAAATTCATATTCAGTGAGAGTGTTGGGAAACTTAATAATCGAATAGAAAGTTATGTTTTGTATAAGTTAGACTCATTCAACACAAATACTAAGGAGAGTTATATGGAGGTTTGACAACTTCTTAGAAAATGACATATGAAGAGATATATGAGAATGTCGTATCACGATTCGAGTCTTCAATTTCAGCATCATCGAAGAAACATTTGGATGAAAAAGTTGTGAAAGATTGGGGACGAGATTGGATGTGTATATTTTATGGATCAGATATTATAGGTAGAGGAAAAATTATTGAATGAGATTGTCATAATGGGAATGCTTTTCTTAATAACAATTAGATACATATTGAAAAAAAAGTTTGTTGGAAGTGAAAAATATATTTAATTGTTTGAGTGTTTGGTTTGTACTATTGCAGTGTAGATGCTGGATTTCCACCGGTGACGTTTCAATTTGTGGAGTCCCTAACCTTGACTATCTACCCTCGTGAGTATCTCTTTGAAATTCGGGTAAGTAATCTTCTTTTTGTTATCATTTTTTTACTGTTTTATCCTTGTGGGGTTTGTTCATATTTGGAAATTATATTCAAAACAACTCAAGGAACTTTTTCCAGAAGTAGATTAGAATTTGGATAATGGTTTAAATCTTATATTAATTCATTAACTTTTCGATTTGACCTGTGTCCTAGTCCCCAAGCTTTGCATGAAACAGCCATTTTTTAGTAAATTATTTATGGCTTAAATACCAATTTGGTCCCAGTCATTTGAATTTGATTTCATATGGCCATTTTTATTCCATATACTTACAAGAAAAATTTTAGATTTGTCCTTATGAAAAATAAAATTCTTAAAAGAAATTCTCTTCATCTATAAATTTCAGAAATATGTTCACATATGGTTGCTATTTGTATTAAAATGATTAATATTATTGAGCCTATTTTGATTAATATTAACTTCAAAATTTCAATAGGAACCAATTTTAAGTTTGTTTTACTTTTTTTTTTTTTCTTTTGTAAATATAAATGATTAAGAATTGAATATTTAAAAGTTCCATAACAAAAATAGAACCAAATTCAAACTATAGGACCAATAGGATATTTTACTCATAATTTATACCTACATAACACTCGTATCGATTTTATTTTTTTGGTGTCACACGTTGTAGTAGCCCAGTCAAACGCCGAAGTTGGTAAATGGACTCAAATTTTCATTAAATAATCAATGAAAATTCAACGAGAATAACTAAAGTTTATTGAAGAGTAAAAAAACACATAATATCTAACATTCAAACATCAAAACAAGATGAGAATGATATTGTAAATTATTTTTAAGAAAAAAACTAAAAACCGAATCAGTATATAATGAAATTGTTTCTTATCCAAAAAAAATAAATTGAGAAGGTTTTATTTTATGGGGTATGCAGGAAGATGTGTGGTGTGTTGGATGGCAAAATAGTGGGGCTCAATCCAAAGATGGACCTGAAATCACTCTCTTGGGAGGTATATTCTACTGTGTTATTTTATAATCTTTCAGTTTTAAAAACACTATGAATTCAAAGAATGTTAGAATTTGTTCTCTGTCATTTAAAAAATTAGAATCTAATTTTATAATTTAACCAAAGTTAGAATTTAGTTCCAATCATTTTAAAAACTAAATTTTAGTTTCTATGGTTAAATAAAATGTAAAAAATAGTCCATGTCGCTTAATGGTTGGCAAATTAAATATGTGGAGGTAAATATTTAGGTATATTTATTTATAAATAATGTGATTTTTTTTTTGTTCAATCAGTCATGTAACTCACACTGTCATTGAATAAACTTTCACGACCTTACAACATTTAGATGTCAAGGAAACTCCTAGAAAATTAATTTCTAGGTAAGCAATCATCATCACTTTTTAGTTACCTAAGGTCATCTTGACCATTAAGCCACTCCATGATGGTTTAATTCGTAATTTGCTAACAATTACGAACGATAATTTTTTTAAAAAAATTTATATATTCATAATTTGCTTACAATTCCGAATGACAAATATTATTGTTTAAAGGTTTTTTAAACCAGACTAAATTTTACTTTTCATGGACTTGAATTCTAGCTTTTTTAAACTATAGATATTAAATTATTTTCTTTCCTTTTGTAAATTTAAGACGAATTAAGTCCCAATTTTCTTTCTTTTCTCCTACCTTGATCTTCATATTACCTTGATTCATAGTTTGACTTCCTTTCAATGACTTTGAATTGCAGATTTGGTTCTTCAAAACAAGTTGGTTTACTATAATCTTGAAAATCAGACCATTGGCTGGACTGACTACAACTGTGAGTTTCTTTCAATCCTAAACTTCCTGCAATGCTTTTTAGTTCAATCATTTTTTGGGGGGTCTTAAAACAAATGACTTGAAAAACTCAATCAACCTCTAACCTAAACCAGGTTCTTATAACTTTTTTACTTTCCACCATTTTTGAAAACTAATTAGTTCAAATTGGAGTATAAAATAAATATCCATTCTCTGCAGTCTTAAGATTAATGAACAAACTAGCTCGCGATCTTTCGAGAAAGTTATTGATACTTTAATCAATTTGACATATTTTAATCATTTCTATGTTTTTTTTATCAATCCATTTAACTCAATAAATCCAAGAGTATCAAGTAAGAAAATCAAAACATTATAAGAATTAAAGCAAATGGTAGATGTTGACTATGTGTTATATACTTATGTAACATTGGTGACCCACAGGCTCTTTAGGCATAAAATTGAGAGATGAAAAGTCAGGAAAAGTTTATACAGTGGGACCTCACAGTCTGTCTACAGCAACATCTATAACTATTACACTGATTGGCAGAGTACTCCCCTTGTTGTTAGCTTTAACCCTCTTTTTTATCCAATAGGTGCTTTCCAACAGGCACACCATTTTATTTTATTATTTTATTTTTTCTTTTGTTGTAGCATAATCTATTTACTCCCTACATGAAAATAATTAATTCATTTTTTTTCTTCTTCCCCCAAGAAAAAACTAAGTTCCCTTTTGTTGTTTTCTTTAATATATTGATATTGGAAGAGGTGTAATTGTATGTATATGTTTGTAAATGCCAACAATGGATGGTTGTAATTTGTTTGTTTTTATTGTAATATTGGCACTTATCTCGAGTGAATTCATTTCTCTTCTCAATTTATCAATGTTTAGTTATGTTTGATTTATTTCTTTAAATTTGGTTTTATTAGTTTTTGTTGGTGATATTATTTGATTGAATGATTATGCGGTATATCTCATGGACCAACATTAGTTGATTTAGCACGACATGTAGGTGGACAACATGTAGAAGATAGTAAATTCATTCTTTTAGGGTCGATTTTCTTTTTTTTTTTTTTTGATATCTGTGATTGTCCGGGCCAACTTGTGTGCACCTCAACTAATGTCACGGAATATACCGTCTGACCTTACAACATCTAGATGTCAATGAAGCCCATAGAAAATTAATTTTTAAGTAAGTAGCCACCATGGATTGAACTCATCACCTTATGCACTTCAAAACCTTCATTGACCACTTGAGCCATTCCATGATGGCTTAGGGTCAATTGTTTTCTATGATGCGTTCTTTTTTCTTTTCTTTTCTTTTTTTGAATTTAACTTTTTTTTCCTTCCCCTTTATTGAGATCTTTCTTCTGGCTTTGTTTAGGCATTTATGCCTTCTTTGTTTTTGTTGTTTCTTAGGTTTCTCATCGTTAGACATCTTTGACTCTTCTTTTTTCATATCCATTTTTCTTTTCAGTTTATTCTTTGTTGTGATAGATTCATTGTAACATTTTTCATATTATCAATGTAAATGTCTCTATTTCCTATCAAAGGAATTATTAGGAATTATTTTCTAAAATATCATTTATGTTTATGGGGGTAGCATCTATTACCTTTTTGAAGATTAATTTTGAGGTCAATTAGGGGTAGTTTGACTTTTATGTTTTTCTTAATAGGATAAAGTCAACCATTATAGCTTGTTTCCTATAATAATAATAATAACAACAAACAACAATAACGAAAACTAAAGACAAGGGCAAAATCCATAATTACATATATTACTCAACAATAACGAATTGTTTGACTTTGACTCCGAGTTAATTATTAAGTTATGTTTTAAAAAATATATTAATTATAAACGAGTACGATTTTGGGTAGTGAATAGAATACAAAACATACCTTAATTTTGTTGTATTTACAAAGTGGCCTTCAAAAACTGTACAACAAAATAGAGGATAGCCAGCAATAGTGCAAATTGATATGCATCTCTTTGAAAGTTGTCCTCGCCTTGAAAGAACTACATACAAATTTAATGATGGTTATTAGAATAAAAGTGGCGCTTGGGAGTGCTTTGAGCAAAAGTAGACTTATTACAATGACAATAATTTTAATAAAAGAAAGAACAAAACCTAAACATATTTCTAAAACTCACTCCTGAAAACTAATTGAGAGTCATTTTAAAGAAAAATTAACAAGAAACCTACCAAGGACAAATTTTAAGATTTTGAAAAGTATATGAACTTAACTAATTAGATGCTTGAAAGTTTAGACCTCGTTTGATAACCATTTGATTTTTTGTTTTTGGTTTGTGAAATTTAAGTCCACAACAACTACCATACCATATGTTTTCTTCTACATAGATATCTACCTCTTATCTATATTTGTAAAGACCAAATCAAAATTTGAAAACAAAAAAAAAGTAGCTTCCAAAAGTTTGTTTTTGTTTTTGAAATTTGGTTAGAATTTACGTACCTTTTAAAGAAAAGTTAGATATATTATAAAAAAGATGGAGCACATTGTAGGAAATGTGAGAAAAAATAAGTTTAAATTTCAAAAATTAAAAATTAAAAACTAAATGATTATCAAACGGGCCTCAAATAACAAAATAAACAATCCCAAAGTACAAGGATCAAAATATTCAAAAGGAAAAACTATTGCCACTTTACATATTCCAAGAAATGAAGGGGAAAAAACAAGATGATGAAACACACGTGTTCCTCAAAAACTAACAAGATTCAATAACATTACTAAAAAGATCTCTAAAAATGAGGAACAAGAAGAAAACCATGAACTGGTAATAGTTACCTACCAAGCTATATTTTCAAAAGCTCAAATTAAGAAGTTGACTTATAAAAAAACATTGGAGCAAAGAAGAATTAGCTTGGTGAAAATATATCAAATTAGAATCATATTGAGAACACTGACCTTGCTAGGATCACCAGAAGGGTCAGGGAACATCTCCAAGTTCTGTTTCTCAGTTGAGACTCGGTTGGTGAGGTTGCTGACTGAATCGGCCAAGTCCTTCCCCGCCTCGGTGGAGGCAAAGAGATAGCGCGAGGCCCAAAAGTAAGCTTGGGAAATAGCAGAGGAACTCGACACGTCCCAACGCTCTTCGTGTTCGACGACTTGGCCACTGATTTGGTTGAGAGTGAACTGTGAATCAACTTTGATGATCAGATCTCCTCCTATGGCGGCAACCAAGGATTTAGGTTTCCCTTTGATTGTCCACTTGATGTTTAGTATGCTTGTTGACACCATCACCATTTCTTGCACACTCTGTTATTACAAACCATAAGTTATTGGATCAAGATTAATTATGTGTTAATCACTTAAGTTTGAGTTAAGTTTCCCTTAAAAGATGTATCTGTCTTTTTTTAATTTAACCATAATTGAGAATGGAAGAATTCAAACTCTGGTAAAAAATAAACACTTGAGTCAAGTAAGCTATGGTCTTGCTGGCAAGAAAAAAAACAAACCCACTTGACTTAGATTAGTTAGTTTAGTTACCTTACTCTATTCCAATGTTAATTAGTAGTTTCACTTTCTCACTAGTTTACTCCTCTAATTTTATATCTTTGTCTAATCTATTTCTACCTAAAACCTCCATATAAATATGAGTGCAGTTATAAGGTTTGGAATTTTTTTTTTTTTTTAAATACATTATTCATTTTTATAATTATAATTTGATGACTGCGTGTGTGTGTATATATA
>JBBMKA010000005.1:2746403-2768864 GCA_037833695.1 Sechiopsis laciniata
GGAATTGTTTTAGTGTTGGTTTAAGGTTTGATTTTGAACGTTTTGAACCATGCATGTTGAGTAAGAACCGGGTTTAGGACTGTTTTAGAGTCGGGTTCTTACAATAACATCTTCAGTCAATTTATTAGCTAGATATAGTTCTTCCCCCTACAGAAAGATATTGGAACAGAGTTAAGCATGTACTCCGTTATCTTTGAGGAACGATTGATATGAGTTTGTTTTATTCCAACAAATCAAATTTTGATATAGTTGGTTATGCAGATGTAGGATATTTATCTGATCCTCACAAAGGTAAATCTCAAATTGGTTACCTATTCACATATGGAGAAACAACTATATCATGTATGTTCATAAAACAAACTATTACAACCACTTCTTCAAATCATGCAGAAGTTATTGCAATTCATAAGGCTAGTCAAGAATGATATGGTTAAGTCAATGACTCAAAAAATTCGGGAAACTTGCGACTTGCCTTTTACTAGAGACATACCTACAATAATATATGAAGACAATACAACATGTATAACATAAATCAAATGAGGATATATTAAAGGAGATAGAACTAAACATATCTCACCAAAGCTCTTCTACACATGATCTTGAAGAAAATAGTGACATTACTATTCAACAAATCTCTTCAAAATAAAATTTGGATGACTTATATAGAAAGACATTATCTACTGCAACATTTGAGAAATTGGTGTACAACATTAGAATGCGACGTCTCAGAGATCTCCAGTAATGTTTTAATGAAGAGGAGTAAAAGACACTGCACTCTTTTTCTCTTGACTAAGGTTTTTCCAATTGAGTTTTTCTATCAAGATTTTTAATAAGACAGTTATAGATATCTAAGGAGGATTGTAATAAATAGATATCTCATAATAGTCGATGAATGGTATTTCTACCATTTAGCCATAAGATTCTCATATTTTTAATTATTCTAGGTAATTATAATTTTTGCTTACTAAATATACTCTTTGTAATATTATAAATATGAGCATTATAAGAGTTATAATCACACACCAAAGTGAATGTGACTTATTCACATACCATTCTCTCAATCACTTTGATTCTTACCTACTTTTATAAATTAGTTCTTGTTCTTCCCGTTCATTTATGCCATTTGCTATATATATAACAAGCATTAACCCCCTAAAATTGAATGATCTATTTTTTGAGAAATGGTGAGATGTGAAGTCAGATGGCGCCCAATGGAGGAAATCTCAGAGCCGAAGAATTCTCGAAAGAGAAAAGAGAGGCTTAAACCAACAATTTTTCTTCTTTTTCTTTCTCTAAATTTCTCACCATTAATCATCTGTTTTGCCGTTTCAATCCCGAATCTCTCTCGCTATTTCGTTTTTCTTTTTCCTTCTAATCCCTTGCCACTTGATTCATCGCTGCCAATGCCTTTCCCTTTGTTTCTTTTCTAAGGGAAAGGTAAACGGTAATCCCACTGGGCTTCATCTTTGAATCTGCAAAAGAAACAATGAAGGAATCTTCGTTCGAAAGTTGGGTGCCAATTATGATGAATCTGAGGCGAGGGATTTTGGTGGGTTTGTTGATTTTGTTGCCATTTTGTTTACGTGGGTCGTGCAATTTGGTGTTTGAAGTGCAGCATAAGTTTAAGGGCCGAGAGAAGTCTCTGAGTGCATTCAGGTCTCATGATGTTCATCGCCATGGCAGGCTTCTCTCTGTCATTGATCTCCAACTCGGTGGCAACGGACACCCTGCTGAAACTGGGTTAGCCATTTCTCTCATCAAAATATTCATCTTATGCTCTCTCCAATCTCATCATTTGCTCCTGTCATATGGTTATTATAGAGTGCAATCATTTAGGGGATGTTTGGGGGAAGAGGAATGAGAATGATTATAAGGGAAATGAAAATTAGGGGAAGAATGATTATAAATAGAATTATTATTTATGTTTGGGGATTAAGAGAATGTTTATGGAGAGAATGATTATTTGTATCTGTTGTGAAGAAAATGATTACGAGGAAAATAAAACAATAAAAAGTTGTTAGGAGAAGAATAAAAAATAGCTAGGAAGAGAATAAAAAACTGATTTTGGGGAAATGTGATTAGCACCAAGAATCATTCTCTTTCGCATCCTCTTGATATATCCCTTTGCCACAAAGACCCTAGCTAGTTTCATGTAGTCTTTTTTCTTTTTTGTTTTTTTGTTTTTTTTTAATTATTTATCTATTTATTTATTTTTTATATTCATGAGTGTTTGAGCAAGCTAAGCCTCACCTTGTTTTCATGGCACAATTGAAATATTTGGTTGTCAAGAAAACTCTTAAAAAATGATTTCTTAGATAGGTTACCACTTTGAACTCATAGTGTTTTAATTTATCAAGACCCTATTGATCACTAACTCAATCCATGATGATGGTTTGGTTTTGTGTAGTCTTAGCTTATTGAATCAGAAATATAGCCTATGATTTACATGGTTTTGTAAGGGGTGAGATGGGGGCTAGTTCACGATTTTATTACTATTATTTTCTTTAGTACAAAAAATTTGGAGTATATAAAGAATTGAACGTTAGAACTTAGGGAAGAGGTTGAAATGTAGGTGAGAATGGAGGCTAGTTCACGAGTTATTGTGCATAAACCGATGGCTAAAACGAATTAAAAGCTGGTGACCAGACTGTTACCAAGGATAGGATCATAAATATATTCATTGATAAAGTAAAAGTGTTAAATAGAAGTCTATCTAAATATCGATAAGGGCCAATCAATGAGTAATATACAAAGGTAAATCGGTAAGTACTTGTTTGCTATCGGTTTCTCGTCCATATTTAGTATTGAATGAAATTTACCGCCCAATTGGGGCTACATTCCCAAACAACCCAACTCGTTGACAACGCCTCATGGTGCGACAGAGTCCGAGCGCAACGGTGCTCTCACCATCTCTATTTAAGTGCGACAGGGTCCAAGCACAACCTCAATAGTGTGAAATACAATGAAATGAGAGGATATGTGTTGGTTGAGCTACAACCCCAATAGTGTGAAATTCAATGAAATGAGAGGATATGTGTTGGTTGAGCTTGTAGGTTGATGATGACGTAACCAAAAAATGCCTTTGTATTTTGTTTGCAGACTGAATAGAATGATATGACTTGGAACATCATTTTTCTTTAATTCCATTAAAGAAAATTTGCTAACCGACATGAGTATAACTTAGCAGTTTAGCCTCGTTTGATAACCATTTGGTTTTTGGTTTTTGAAATTTAAGCTTATTTTCACTCAAAATTTCTACAATGTGTTCCATCTTTCTTATAATGTATCTATCTTTCCTTAAGAAAGTATGTGAATGCTAACTAAATTTCAAAAACAAAAACAAGCTTTTTGGAAGCTACTTTTTTTTGTTCCAAATTATGTTTGGTTTCTAAAAATATAGCTAAGATATAGATATCCAAGTAAGAAAACATATATGGTAAGGTAGTTGTAGGCTTTAATTTTAAAAACCAAAACTAAAAATAAAATGGTTATCAAACGGGACCTTAGATATCACTCCTTCCTGACATGAGGAGCTCAATAGTGACATCTACTAATTTCTTTAAATTGCACCCGAGAATTGCACTTGAAAAAAAAAAGTTTGTTCTTGGGGGTTATTTGGAGCCATTTTCTAATGATTAGGGTTTGAACTAACAGAATCCTAACCCAAACCTTGGGAACCAATAGTTGAATATATCCTTATTTTTATTTTGGTCATTTTCAAATAGTTTGTCTTGTCTACCCCACCCCTTATCTTTCCTGTTAACTCCTTTGAGCACCTGGATGTTAACTTGTTTCTTTTGTTGATTCATAAAGGTTATACTTCGCCAGAATTGGCCTTGGTTCTCCTCCAAACGATTACCATGTGCAAGTGGATACAGGGAGTGACATTTTATGGGTGAACTGTATGGGTTGCAGCAATTGTCCCAAGAAAAGTGACATTGGTGTATGATTCTTGTGTAAATTGGTTGATGTGATTGAATTTCTCAACCTCTTATGGATCATGATGAAAAATTACCATTGATTGTTCGCTTACAGGTAGACTTGAAACTTTTTAATCCAAAGGCCTCCATCACTTCGAACTTGGTTACTTGTGATCAACCATTTTGCTCAGCCACATACGACGGTCCGATACCGCATTGCAAGCCAGATGTGCTCTGCCAATATAGAATTGTCTATGGAGATGGAAGCACAACGGCTGGCTATTTTGTGAAGGATTATGTTCAACTTCAACAAGCAGAAGGAATCCATAAAACTATTGTAACTAATGGCAGTATAATATTTGGGTAATTCCTTGTCTCTTACTTGGTTCGGTCATCTATTTCTATCGTTATGACTACTTGAACTGTGCATAATTTGAAGGGAGCATACAATGTTATTATTGCAAAAATGGAAACTATTGTTACAATACTCGGAATAACAATGGTAAAAGACGAATAATCTGTAATAAGGCCACAAAATATCTAACATCGTGTTTCTCTCCTGTAATTGATCATCCAAAGTGGCATTCTATGTTTTCTGCTCGCCGTATAACAATGGTGGTGGTGGCCTGCTGTAAACAATTTGAAAAGGTGTAAAATTTATGGCTAGGTGAAAGGACGTGTTGTACCCGTATTCTGCCCATGGAATCCACTGGGTCCACGCTTTTGAATTTTCACTGCAGAAGCATTGCAAATACATCTCTAGTGATCTATTAAATACTTCTGTCTGGCCATCGAATTGGGGGTGATAGGTTGTACTTCTATGCAAGCACGTGGCTTGCATTCGGAACATTTCTGACTAGAAATGGCTGAAAAAAATGCGGTCTCGATCTGAAACTATGGACTTAGGAAACCCATGTAAACGCACTTCTTCTTTCACAAAGACCGAGGCCACAGATTTGGCCGTGAAGGGATGTGTGATCGGAATAAAATGAGTGTATTTGCTCAAACGATCCACAACGACCATGACCGTCTCCAACCTGTTTGACCTAGGCAATCCCTCGATGAAGTCCATCGAAATGTCCTTCCAGATGTTCTTTGGAATTGGTAGAGGTTGTAGCAGACCTGATGGTCAAAGGGTCGACGTCTTGTTCCTTTGGCAGACTTGACATTGTTCTACATGCTCTCTCACATCCTGCTTCAGCCCGACCCAATATAATTCACTCGTCATTCGTTTATACGTTTTAAGGAACCCTGAATGCGTCAATGAATGAGTCATGATATGCATGCAATATGGCCGCCCTTAACGTCGGAAACGAAGGAATCACCAAGCGATCTTTGTACAACAATGTCCCTTGGACGAGAGTAAACGGGGGGTGCGAGTCCGGGTCTATTTGAATGTCACCGATGATCCCCATTAAGGATAAGTCTTTCTCCATTTCCGTCTTCATGAATTCCACATCCACTATGGACGGCACGGTGAGCGTGGCTAAGCCGGCTACTAGAGGCATTCTAGACAGAGCATCTGTGGCATTGTTCTCCGATCCCGGGTGATACTAAATTTCAAAGTCATATCCCAATAGCTTGTAGAGCCACTTTTGATATTCTGGTTGAACTTCTCTTTGCTCGACTAAGAGTCTTAGGGCTTGTTGATCGGTGCAAATTATGAACTTTTGTCTCAATAAATAAGTTCTCCATTTTTGGACTGCTAGCACTATGGCCATTAGCTCTCGCTTATACACTGATGTTGCTTGTGCGCTTGCTGAAAGAGTTTGGCTGAAGAAAGCCACTGGCTTTTGTTTTGCATCAGCACTGCTCCTATGCCCATGCCCGAAGCATCGGTTTCCACTGTAAACGGTAGTGAGAAGTTTGGCATTGCTAGCACTAGAAGAGTAACCATTGCTCGCTTAAGGTTCTCAAAAGCTTCTTGCGCGTTGTCGTTCCAGTCAAACGCATCTCGTCAAGTTGGGTTATGCAATGGGGCCGCAATTCACCCGTAGTTCGCAACGAATTTCTAATAGTAGCCCGTAAGCCCTAAAAACTCTCTAAGTTCCCTGATGTTGGTCGCACGGACCATTCCAACATTGCCTTAATCTTTTTTGGGTCGGCCTCAACTCTTTGCGACGAGACCCAATAACCTAGGTAATCCACTTGTTCTTGATCGAAAACACACTTCTTCATGTTGGCTATGAGATGGTGTTGGCGCAACAGGTCAAAAACCATGCAGAGATGTAAGATACGTGTCTCCCAGTCAGGGTTGTACACTAGTATGTCATAAAAAAAACCAATACAAATTTTCGCAGATAATGTTTAAATACCCAGTTGATCAGAGCCTGAAACGTGGCTGGCACGTTCGTGAGGCCGAACTGCATTACGAGGAACTTATAGTGCCCTTTGTGGGTGCGAAACGCTGTCTTATCCACATCCCCTTCCTTCATTCTGATCTGATGGTATCCAGACTTAGGTCCAACTTCGAATAGTATTGGCAGCCATGCAACTCATCCAACAGTTCCTCTATCACCGGAATAGGGAATTTATCCGGTATGGTTACATTGTTGAGGGCCCTGTAATCCACGCAGAAATGCCAGCTCCCATCCTTCTTTTTGACTAACAGGATCGGGCTCGAGAAGGGACTCATACTGGGACGGATGATTTTGGCTGCTAATATATCCTCTACCAATCTTTCTATCTTTGTCTTCTGAACATGCGAGTATCGGTACGGTCGGGTATTCACCTGTTCAATGCCCTCTTTCAATGTGATTCTGTGATCGGTGTCTCTCTGAAGAGGTAGTCTTTGTGCTGGAAAAATAGTGTCGATGAAATCCTGGACTGTCGCCATCAATTCTGGTGGGTTGATCAGATCATTGATTTCGTCCAAGATGTCTTCTCCCATCATATCTGCTGTCAGCCTTTGAGCTCTACCAAATACGCTTCATCTTGTTTTTGCCATTGTCGATTGTGTTGTTTTATTGACATTTTAGATTTGATCAACGAAGGATCTCCTTGTAATATTATCTTGTCCTTGTTAGGATTATATGTGTAAATATGTATTTTACTGCTTTCATTCGGTTTAGGTCCGGTAGGCCCGTTAGGGTTATCTTGTACTCTATAAATAGGCATTGCCTCTTCTAATAATAAAACGACTCTTTAGTCACAAGCTCTCGATTACATGGTTTCAGAGCATTGAGTTTTTTAGTCAAGGGAGTCGTCTGGAAGCCGCTGGAGATCCACCAGAAAGTCGTTTATGTTCTGTGAGTATAGTAAGTCAGTTTATGTCATCTCCCACAGTAGACCATTGGACAGCCGTGGAACAAATTCTGAGTTATCTGAAATCTGCTCCTAGAAAAGGTGTGTTATACAATAACCATGGACATTCTAATATTGAGTGTTATTCAGATGCTAATTGGGCAGGCTCTAAGGAAGATAGGAGATCGACCTCAGGGTACTATGTGTTCATGGGTGGAAATTTAGTGTTGTGGAAGAGTACGAAACAAAATGTGGTGTCTCGCTCAAGTGCTGAAGCGGAATACAGAGCTATGTCACAAGTTGTGTGATAGTATGGCATGAAAACTACGATACCTGCAAGATTATGGCGTGACAATCAGGTAGCTATTCACATTGCCTCGAATCCAGTATTTCATGAAAGAACAAAGCACATTGAAGTTGATTGTCATTTTGTTCGAGAAAAGATGTAGTAGGGTTTGATTTCAACGAGTTATGTGAAGACTGGGGAACAGTTGGGTGATATACTCACCAAAGCGCTGAATGGAGCTCGCATAAACTACCTCTGCAACAAGCTGGGCATGATAGACATATTTGCTCCATCTTGAGGTGGAGTGTTAGGATTATATGTGTAAATATGTATTTTACTGCTTTCATTAGGTTTAGGCCCAGTAGGCCCAGTAGGATTATCTTGTACTCTATAAATAGGCATTGCCTCTTCTAATAATAAAACAACGACTCTTTTGTCACAAGCTCTCGATTATAGTCCTCACCCGCCCCTATTGTCAAACAAAGGTTCTTCCAGTCGACCTCGTTGGTTTCCAAGGTTTTGAGCCATTGCATACCCAGTATCATATCGATGCTGCCTAATTATAATGGAAGAAAATTTTGCTTCACCACAATTTGTTCCAGGTCTTTGCAAATCCCTTTTCGCGCACTGCCTCTCTGGTTCCTAAAATTACCCCAAAGTGAGGAGAACCGGAGAGTTTCAGCTTTGCCTTCTTTACTAGTTGGTTGGACACGAAGTTGTGAGTTGCCCCATAGTCCACCAAAGTCACCACCTCCTGGTTCTCCACTTTCCCTTTTAGTTTGATCGTCCCCGGAGAGTTAAACCCCACTACTGTATTCAGGGATAACTCCGCTATCGGTTTCATTTCTGTATCTCGGTCGTCTCCAGAGAACTTGGTTTCTTCTTCAAATTCCAGGTCGTCACTGACCACCGACAGTCGCAACTCTCTCTCCTTGCATTTGTGTCCCACAAAAAATTTCTCTTCAAATCTAAAACATAAACCTTTCTTTCTCCTACTTTGAAGTTCAGAATCAGTTAGACGTTTAAATGGCACGTCTTTTCGCCTAGTCTGCGGTGCCGTATTTGGGAAACCCGAAGTGGGCTGATTAGCTAGAGAGATACTACGAATTGGGTTGACCTCCAATGGTTTTGATTGTAAATGAAGTGGGCCTTGGGCCCAACTCTTAGAGCCATTCGCGGCCCTAGTCCACCCCACAGCTGGCATCCTTGATTTACTCGGGCTAGGCCCAGGTGGCCTTCCTTGTGCAAACGTTTTATCCTCCACCTTCTGCGCAATTCTCATCATTGCGTCCAATCCAATTGGTTCCAAACACAGGACTTCTGTACGAATTCTATCTTCTAAACTGTTTAGAAAAGTTGCTTCTAATTCTTCTTTGGGTAAGTGTGTCAGAGATCCCGCCAAAACCTCAAATCTCGCCCTAAATTTGGTTACTGTCGATTTCTTGCCTGACCACCAAAAATCGAGCGCACAGAGACCTCTCATGAGTAGGTCTGAATCGATCTAGAACCCGAATTTTCAGATCATTCCACTCTTAGAATGGTTCGCGTCCTTCGGTCCACCGTAACTAGTGAAGCATTTTGCCGGTGAAACTAACAGCGGTGACAGTAATCTTCTTCGCGTCTGTCAACTGATTAATGTCGAAATATCTTTTTGCACTGTAGAACTAGTCGTCTGGTTCGTAACCATCAAATACCGGCATCTCCACTCGTTTGAACTTCTGTCGCACCATTATTTGACTTCCTGGTGTTTCATCTCTTTCCACCCTTTTTTGACTATTAGTGGAGTCGGGTTCCACCTCGTTGATCTTCCGCTTAACACCTCCTTTGCCCTCTTTCCTCAGTGAACCTCTGGCTAGTTTATCTATGGCTCTATCGTGGATTGCTACTGCCTGCCTGTTTTCTTCTATTCCTGCGTCCATTCGTTCGATGTCTTTAGTCAAATCTGCAGTGGTTACTTTCGAGCTCATGCCCTTGTTTTTCTCCTGTTTTGCCATCTTCCTTCCTTCTGCCCTAGTTTCGCTGCATTTCTTCCTAGGATTACTTTTCTGATACCAATTTGTTACGATACCCAAAGTAATAATGGTAAAAGACGAATAATCTGTAATAAGGCCACAAAATATCTAATATTGATAATTAACGGAAGTTACAAAATATGATAGTCCTCCACCGTTCGAGAGGGTGGCCTCTCCCAAATACCTTCTAGGTATCTAACAACTTACCAAAATAAGCCCCCTCCCCAGGACACAAAAGGCCTTAAATACTAAAATAACAAACAACACTTAACCTTGACAACCTGAATTGACATTTCTACTCCGCGTGAATAAACGTGTTGAATAGGGGGTGGGGGTGTAACAACTATCTTATCTTATAGATGTACAGTGAAAAGGGTAATGGAGACCAAGATTTTAAACACTAATGTGAAGGTGTGGTAAATACAGTCTCTGTACCATATATGATTACAAAATTATTTCTCTTATATTGGCTAAATTATGGGTAACTGAAAAAAAATTCTCATCTAAATTTACATAATTACTATTAGCTTCGAGGGTATAATTTAATCTTTGTGATTTTTGCAACTGGAAAACAACCTTCAACACAGGTCAACTAGTTAAGGGATATATCCTACAAATCCTTCCCATGTTGTTGAACTCAAAATGATTTCAACTTCTGTTCTGGGGTACTATGTATTCAGCATTTCATAGGTTAGTTATTGATATTATTGAATGGTAATTTGAATCTTTCTTCTCCCTTTCCCTGGGTAATTGCAAACGGTATTGAATGGTCATACTATCACTATTACTGATGATCTTTTGTGATCTATCACTGTATATTATGTACTGATACAATCACTACACTACTAAATTTGAGCTTGAAATGAGAACAAAGTAATATCTGATGAATAAACTAAATAATTTTGGTTGCTTCTATTTAATTGTCATGCTAGTGTTTAGCTCTTGAAATCTTTCCATATTTCTTTGTTTCAAATCCTGCATCTCTTTTATATTACAACTGCTTGCCCGACTTGAGATATACAATGGTTCTAGCTTCACTTGGACTTAGCTCTGGTTTGTTTATAGGTAGTTTCGAGATATGGCTTCTTATCTAATCCAATGCTTAATGTACTTTTCTTTAATTGAGCATCGTTTTCACAAAAGATACATTTTTGTACTCAACATCATACAAGTTCAATTAGCTAATGCTGTTTATACTTCATCTCAAGTTGACTTGTGTGGCTTAGGTGTGGAGCTAAGCAATCAGGGAAGCTTGGTTCGTCGTCTGAAGCACTCGATGGAATACTTGGTTTTGGACAGGCAAACTCATCTATGATTTCTCAGTTGGCTGCTTCTGGGAAGGTGAAAAAGATTTTTGCACATTGCTTGAATAGTATAACAGGGGGTGGGATTTTTGCCATCGGAGACATAGTGGAACCAAAAGTTAAAACCACACCAATGATTCCTCATCAGTATGTGTACTGGCTCCAAATCTTATTTGTTGTAGTTTGCGAAAATTTTCAAACTATTTTCCTCATTATCTATTTTGTGCCTCCTTTATTTTCGCCCATTCAAGTTTGATTAGTAGCTTTAAGAAGAAGGGATTTTGTACGAGTCACTTCATTATGCTACCTCTGGCTATTCCTCTTTTTCATATGTATACTTTTTTTTGTTATTCGTGTTTGTCTGGGTCAGCTTGCACGCACCTCAACTAATGTCACGGGATATACCGCCTAACTCTCTAACATTTGAATGTCAAGGAAATTCATAGGAAATTAATTCCTAGGTAGGTAACTACCATAGGTTGAACTCATCACCTCTTAGTTCTTCGAGGCCCTCTTGACCATGAGATTGGTCAACATCAAGCATACTTTATGAAAATAATAAGATCATAGCTCCAGTGGCATGATGGGCCTAGTAACCAAGAAGTTACATGTTCAAACCTCCACTCCCAAGTGTTGTTGAATTAAAAAAATAACAAATCAGCTAACACTTGTCCCATAAGCATGCTATGTCATCGTTAGATATGTTTACTATTCAAAATCGAAGAGTCGTCACCTTTTGAAGGTCTTCCAAAGTTTGTCCCCCATATCCCTGAACTCAGACAATTTTAAAGTTGAAGGACTAAACAAAATAGAAACAACCATCAAATACGAAGTGCAAAGTTTATAAGTTTGCTTCTTGTGTACATGAATTTTGCTGTCTCTTATTTATCACAGGGAAGTTTCTTATATTTTTTTTACATCTACAAATTTCAGGGCTCATTACAATGTTGTTCTGAATGGAGTTAAGGTAGGAGATACGGCTCTTGATCTTCCTGTTGGAATGTTTGAAGCTGAATATAGAAAAGGAGCAATCATTGACAGTGGCACAACACTGACTTATCTTCCTGAGCACATTTACCTGCCACTAATGCAGAAGGTATTAATTAAAAAATTTAGCTCCTCTTTATGCAAACTTTTTTGCACTGAACTCCAATCTTGTTTTTCTTTCTGAAAATATATAATATGTAATTTTGTAGATCTTGGGCGCCAAACCTGATCTGAAACTACATACAGTTGAAGACCAGTTTACTTGTTTCAATTATGATCACAAGTAAGATGCTTACCCATATCCTTGTTATTTAGTAATTTTACCGCTAAATATGTTGTTTCATATTTGATCTTTGAAATATACTTTATTCTTTGGCAATAGTGTTGTAACAGTCTAGGTTTTGTTGATGTTTAAATATCCTTCAATCAAATTTCTATTTAGAGTGTTGTTTCTAAAACCGGGAAGTTGGAGCTTAGCTCCCCACACCAGCCTCAAACACGAGAGACATCAAGGAATTTATTTTTAAGCTCATACAATAGCTCGAACATGAGCCCTCTAAGTCAGTATGACCTCAAATCCTCACCAATGAGCTGCCCCTTGGGTTGGTCTTTAGAAACTTCAATTAGGCAGAGTGATTTAGCATAAATACTTTTCACTTATGAACTTCATTTTTTTATCTACTTCTTTCAAACATATTGAAAGCTAACAAAAAATTAGTAGTTTTTGAAAAGTTGATGTTTTATAGAATTTGGCTAAGAAATCAAATGTCTACTAAAAAAAAAGATGAGAATCAATTGGGAGAAAACAAGAACAATTTTCAAAAATTAAATTAAAAAAACCAAATATTTATTAAACGAGATATTAAGAATAGTGTGACTTGATGCATAAAAAATATTCTTTTATATGATTTTTTCCAACCTCATTGATGTATTTGTTGAAAAGTTGCGAGAGGTTAACAACAAAAATGGATGTGAATGTTTTAGAACCCAAATGTTGTAGATAGCGAAAAAAATATTGAACGAGAATATCTCACTGTGGCTACCACCTAATAACCATTAGATACATATTTGAAATATCTTTTGCAATTTCACTTCATTCAAAATTACTTATCATATTGGGGCAACCGAATAATTTTCCATGCAAGAGAACTTACCATTCAGTTAGTTGAAGTGGAATAATGTTGTCATTGTTTCAACTGTTTGACTGTTTTGTTTGTATTGTTGCAGTGTAGATGATGCATTTCCAACCGTGACATTTCAATTTGTGGAATCTTTAACCTTGACTATTTACCCTCACGAGTATCTCTTTCAAATTCGTGTATGTAATCTGCTTTTTGTTATCATTTTGATTGTTATCCGTTAAAGACCCTAAGAATCTTAACAATGTACAATAGAACTAATATCGAAAAGATTCACAACGAAACACAATATATTAAGATAATAGGTAAATCGACTGATGAAATGACGTTACAATACCATACCGTAGCCTTTCGAGAGGGCTGCTCTCTCCCAATGTCTTGAGCAAGACAACCAATATCAAATTATTCATATCCTTCTAAGACTCCACTCCCCTATTTAAGCTCAACCCTAAAAGATAATTACTAGTATACCCTTACTAATATAATATTAATTTCCCAAATCCCTAGGGGCCTATCATATTCCCCGTTCTAAAAAACACACCTTGTCCTCAAGGTGTGGGTTGTCCAAAAATGACTACATCCAAAATATCCATTGCTAGATTTAGTGACCCGTGGCTGTGAAGAAGCATGATCTTCTAATGAATCTCTCTTTTTGGAATCCACATCAAGAACATCCAATATCGGTTTCCATTCTCCTGCACGCCCTTCGGCTGATTTCACTCCAAAAACAATTTCAACATCCTTAAATTTCAGCAACAAGTTGAACACCCTATCAACATGATGTAGGTCAATAGATCTGAATTTTCTTTTCTTCCCACCCAAGTTTGCAACTTCTTCACAGTAGAAGTTTTCAAATGAGTTTCTGCCAAGTTTATGAGAATAAGGGTTGCTTCTCTAAGTAGCTGATGCAACGTCTCCGGTCTTTTGGAGATCTTCCGGCCAAGTTTGCTCTTGAGACAAAATAGAGGCTTCCAGATTCAATAATGATTGACATGCCTTTGTTGGTTTATTTTCACACTCCTTTTCCAACTCTTCTAACTCGTTTGCTATTGTTGCGAAGTAATGGGCCTTACATAATTCAATTAAAGTAAGCCCACTCCCAAGTTTTTGACCCATATGATTTAAGTTGACTTCTTTAGCCATTCTTCCTTCCTTTCCTTCGTGAATGCACTTCCCCCTTGTCGTCTGTTGATAGTAACTAGAGGTTCCCTTCAAGTAGATATGATCTTGCAAAGTTGGGTCAGTATTTGTGCTAACACATAAAGGCAATTTGGCCCACCACCATTTATTTAATCTCAGCCCATTCAATATTATCTGGCCCTCGTGATTAAGGCTTAGAATGATAGAGGGTGCTTCCCTACCAGCCGCCATTTCAATTTTACCTAGGAGTTTCTCAACTCTTCCTAGCCTCCTCAAAATTGGAGCAGATTGAAATATTGTGTCCCTTGCATTTGGAATTTTGGTGTTGCCTTCCTTTGCCCATATTTCCTTTTCCATTTTGTGACGGCCTTCTGTTCCTTGTACAACATCTTTCAAAAAGCCTTCCAGGAAGTCTCTCTCTAAGTAAGTTACTCCCTCTACCCTCATTTTTTATTCTGCCTGAAATTTCCAACGAAATCTGTTCGGTGTCATGGTAGCCAGGTTTCGTCAGAATCTTGATGACTGAAATTTCACGAATCCACACAGAGGTGGCAGCTGCTATCGAATAAAACCCATGGAAGTTAGAGTTAATTTCTATTTTCTTAGATCAGTTTGACAATCGGCTCAACTCCTGTCTCCCATTTTTTCTTAGTGACACGTGAAAGGAGCAACTTGTAACAGACGGATACCAGCTTGTTAAGGTAGTGGTTTTAGCCACAATATAGAGAACATCGATAGATTTCCATGCTTTTGTTTCCATCTCAAATAACGGCTTTTTAACCATCTTCTAAGATAACTGGACTACTCCATCCACAACCAGTAGTATCCTATAAGGAGTGGGTTCCTCTAGTTCATGCCAAGCAAGATATAAAGTGGGAAGCTCTCGTTGAGCATATCGTTCCACATTTTCAGCCACACTTCTTGTTTGTTGACTTAGAATCCGTCGGAACTTGCTTCCATTAGCTCTTGGATAGATTTCTCTAATAAAAATTGAATTTTTGCATTTCTTTTTCCAAGCAATAGCTTTCTTCATATGAATTTGAGGAGATTGGATTGAATAGGGAGTAACATGGCCATATTTCCTACAGTTGAGGTGTCCCGACCAGAGAAATTTAAGCCTAGTTTTATTTTTCAACCATGGCCTTACCTCATAATTTTCTTGTTGCTCTACATTATGGACTGGCCCCCCCTTGAGTATCAACCGACTGATTACCCCTTCCTTTTATTGCCAATCCAATTGTATTTTTATCTGGTAAGTTGTCAACCTTACTATCAATAGCAACTTCTTCATCCAGATATTTCTTATTGGATCCAATTCTGATTTTGCACTCCACATCAAGCTCTGCAATCACATCTTGAACAAGCCTAGTAGCCAAAAGTTTTAAGAAACAATCAGTGAAGACTGACGTGTGAAATCTCTTTGGGAGTATGTCCGACGGCATGCTTGTAGTCATGGTGGACGAGTAGAAATTTTGCGTCTGTTGTTTCTCGGTCATGAGGCTCAATGAAGAGGAGGTGGCGGTTGTGGTCAAATCATAACCATAGCGGCTTGGGTTAGACCTTTCCTTTGAGTATGGATTTTTCTTGTTGGGAACATTCTTTTCTTGGTTTAACTAATAAAGGTTGAAACCTTGGATCTCACATTCTTTTTTTAAAACAAAATGGGCACCCATCCAACGCTTAAAAGAAAGCCCATGAACTTCTACTCTTCTAACTTCCTGCATGTTCACTTGGTTATAATGGATATCAAACTTATCCAATGGGTCAGGCCCATACCCAACAAAAATCTCTACATTCCACGTGAGTTCAACCCTCTTCCTCTTCCTCCGCCTCCAATTCCTTTTTAAATATAAGCCACAGTGGGCCTGTTTTGGCTCGCTTTGCATTCTCATTAGCCACAGTGGGCCTGTTTTGGTTCGCTTTGCATTCTCATTAGCCACAGTGGGCCTGTTTTGGTTCGCTTTGCATTCTCATTAGCCCAACTTTTTTAAGCTGCATGTACAGTAGTCTTAACCCTAGGCAATTCGCCTTCCTCTTCCAAGGTGTTTTCTTTTCCAGCCGCCGCCCTTCACCCAGGTGATGGGTACTTTGTTCGATGACTTTCCCGCCCAACCCGCTAACAGCCGGTGTGCGACCTCTCCTCAGTTTCTTCTTTTTCATTAGGCTATTTCCATCTTCGGCGACTCGTGTTCTGCAACTTCTTCCCCGCCACCATTCTTGCTTACCTATTTTGTTCCTTACCTTATGGAACTTCCATCGTTTTTGTCGATGGAGTCGTTCTCTTCCTCTCACATTTCGCCACTCCAGTTGAAGCTTCATTATTTCTTCATCGGCTTTTGGAGTTTTCCCACACACAAATACTTTTGCAATATTCAAAACAATTTTCCTTCTTGTTTTTTATCTTACCCTTGCACCAGAAGGATGTTTTGCTACCCCTCCGTGGCCTTGTTGGACTGTGCTGCTACCCATTTTGGGTTTGGTCTCTCCATTTTCTCTATTCAAATTCTTGTTCAATTCATGCTGTCTACAAACCTCATATTGTTTTTGCATTTTCTCTAATTGTTCTTGTATCACCTTCACAGTTTGTTTCATTTCTTCTCACCTTTCACTTTGTTTGGTCATAGAGGCGTGTATCTCCCACAATGCTTCCTCACGATCCATTGCCTATGGTTGCCCCAGAAAGAACCTGCTCTGGTACCAATTTGTTAAGACCCTAAGAATCTTAACAATGTACAATAGAACTAATATCGAAAAGATTCACAACGAAACAAAATATATCAAGATAATAGGTAAATCGACGGATGAAATGACGTTACAATACCATAGCCTTTCGAGAGGGCTACACTCTCATATCCTTTCAAGACTCCACTCCCCTAATTAAGCACAACCCTACAAGATAATTACTAGTATACCCTTACTAATATAATATTAATTTCCTAAATCCCTAGGGGCCTATCATTATCCTCATAGGGTTTGTTCATATTTTGGAAATGGTTCCTATCAAAAAAAATATTTTGGAAATGATATTCAGGTTTTTTAGAAAAAAAAAAATCTAATTAAAAGATGTTTTCACTAGTAGATTAAACTTTAAAGAACGATTTAAATCCATGAACTTCTAAATATTCTTAGTCCCTAAACTTTCTTAAATACCGTTTTAATTCCTTCAATTAACTAACTTCTTGAAAAACATTTTACAGAAACATGATATAGAGATAACTTTTTTGTTTAGTTGCCTAGTGGACAGGTTTTCATACTAACAAATGTTTCAAGTCGCAGCATTAGAGTCAAACACATCAATCAATATAGTGTAAAATGTAGAAATTCAAGCAAGCTCTTATAACTTATTCTCCTATTTTCTCTCTATTGTAACTCTTGCCCTTAGATGCTCAAGGTAGTTTGTTATCTATATTTAGTCTATACTATTTATAGCATAGTTAGTTAGAATGCTCCGTGTATAAATGTATCTTCAATTCATTATGAATAAAATCATCTCTTATACAAAAAGTTTTAACATGGTATCAGAGCAGGAGGTCATGAGTTTGAATCCCTGTCAAGTCATTTCCTCCCCAATTAAAATTAAATTCCATTTGTAAGGCATTTTTCAAATTTCAAAGCCCACAAGTGAGGGGGAGTATTGGTTGATATAATTAAATTTACTCCATCAGCTTAGGCTTTTGGATTGATTGGTGATTTAACATAATTCAACATATTATCTAAAAGTTTAAACTATCAAAATAAGTTTTTTTGTTTTGTTTAATCCATCTTATTTTCCTTTCTCATCCAAAAAAATGAGAATGTTAGTAGATAAACTTATAAGTTATTAAAAGAAAAAAATAAAAAACATAAGCAATATCAATGGAGAAGGTTAACCATCATGGTTGATCGAGTGGTCAAAAAGTTCCCGAAGAACTTAAAGTAATTGGTTCACCTACCTAGAAAATTAATTTCCTATGGGTCTTATTTAGACGAGCACCTACAGGCTACAATGTCATGATCACAACTCTTGCTCTGATCTTTGACAGTTGTGTCCCCCTATGTTAGTTGAGGGCCTTTTCCATCATTTTCCACCTTGTTATGCTTTCTCATTAGTAGAGTTGTACCATAGAAATAGTCAGGTGCGTGTAAGTTAGCTCAGACAGATATAAATTGAGAAAATTTTAATTTTGGGGGTATGCAGGATGATGTGTGGTGTGTTGGGTGGCAGAATAGTGGGAGTCATTCCGAAGATGCAAATGAAATCACTCTCTTGGGAGGTATTTTCTTTTCTTCTAATTTTCAATTATTATTATTATATATATATATATATATATATAATTATATTATGATCCTTAGCTTGAATTCCTCCTAATGGCTTTGAATTGCAGATTTGGTTCTTCAAAACAAGTTGATTTACTATAATCTTGAAAATCAGACCATTGGCTGGACTGAGTTCAACTGTGAGGCTCTTCCAAACTTTTTTCTCCATGGCTTTAGTTCATTCATTTTCTTCCGTGTGTTAATTAGAATAAAGGACTTCAAAAACTCAATGAATCTCTAACCTAAACTGTCCTTAATTAATTACTTTCCAACACAATCTAATATTTCTTGGAGTATTAAAGAACTATTCTTCGTGATTTTTAAGAATAATGAACAAACTATTTGAATCAATATTATTATATGGATGGTTGGATTGAGTACATTTTGGATTACCCCTACTCATAAACACCCTACTTTTTTTTTTCTTTTTCTCTTTATAAATATTATTCATAATTATAAATTCAGTTTCAAGAATCCTGAAAAAATATACTTCTCTATATCAAGTAAAAAACTTCATGACATAAAAGTTATAGTGGTAGAAGGAATTGAATGGTTCCATATATATATATATACACATATATAGAATTTGAACCTGGGCCTCTAGAAAAGGAGTATACATCTTAACCGTCGATTGATGATCCTCAGGTTCTTCAGGGATTAAATTGAGAGATGAAAAATCAGGAAAAGTTTACACAGTGGGAGCCCACAATCTTTCAGGTGCAGCAGCATCTATTACAGCAATTGGCAGATTACTTACATTGTTGTTGGCTTTTACCCTCCTTTTTATCTTATAGATTCTTACCAACACACACACAACATTTTTTAATTTTTGTTGTACCATAATCTTTTGTTTTTCCTATCCACAAGGAAATAATGAATTCCTTCTTTTTCTTCCAAAAAAAAAGAGAAGAGTTTTCTTTTGTTTTCCCCTTGAATATAATCGATATTGGAAGAGCAAGATTTGATTGTGTATATATTTATGTTTGTAAATGCCAACAATCGGATGGTTGTAATTTGCTTCAATGGTAATATGTAATGCTTTTCACTTTATTGGTTTAGTTTAAGTTAAAACTTTATCTTATCTATTTATTTTTGTGATAACTAACACCATTGATTAAATGGTTCACGTAACCAAATAGCAGATTTAGCGTGATATGTGGTTTAGTTGTCAATTGTCAGAATGATGTGTCAAAGGTTATTAATTTTAACAATTAAGATTCTCCAGATTTTACAAAATTTAATAAGATAGTTATTGACATTCATACTTGGCCAAGTCCTTGAGAGGTGTCTCCTTCCTTTTTGGCCCTATCTCTTCTAAATAATCCTAGGTTGTTTTGTGTTTCAAAATCTTATTGATTCAATTTAGGATGGTTTCTTAAATAATTTTCTAAGAATTTCTTTAACATTTAATTATGGTAAGGTGAGATGGTATGACATGTGAAGAAAATAGTTGAGTTGTTTATAAACTTGTCCAAACATTCACGAATTTAAAAAGAAAAATATTAGGCCTCTAGTAATCATTCTTTGGTATTTAGCATATTTTTATATATGTGACTGTCCGACCCAACATGCACATACATGATAAGGAACATATCATTTAATTTTTATGTAGATGACTAATATAAATTGAACTGATCATCTTTTAATTTTTTAAGACTCTTTTTTACTATTAAATTTTGATAATTATTATTATTTTTTTGCTCCATTACTTTGTGTTGAGGGATTTATCAAACATTTGAAGGGCATTGATGTACTTTCACTTGGTTCAAAAGAATGATGATTCTTTATCAATCTCCAGTCACCATTAGATGATATCTCTGGGCAATGAGGAAGAATTTCAATTCACAACATTTACAATCCTACCCCCACAACGTAGACTGAGCCCCAATCAAAGAAGGACATTCAAGACTTTTCAGATTCCCCCATTCTCCACCACAATCCTCATTAATAAATGACAAAAACGCTCCCAAGCAGTTGCCAAAAACTACACTAAGCTTCAAGGGTAAATTAGTAATTCCACGAACCTCCTCCCTCGACGTCTTGTCCCGCAGTATCAGCGCTCACCTTCCCTACTCTGCGCCATTTTCTGAAACCCACTTTGCTTTCTCTGTCTCTTCAATGGCTTTGCGTCTTCCTCTTTCTCCGCCGTCGATCAGATCCTCGCCGCCGTCGTTTCTATGCAACGGCAAGCAACCGATCGGTTCACTTTCCGACTCGAAGAGTGGCTGCTTCAGTTCGAAGAGCTTGAGCATTGGTGTCTCCGGTGCTAATCGAAGCTTCAAGGTCAATTCCAGTTTGGAGACTGCCGGAGCTAGGGTCGGTCAGGTCACTGAGGTCAACAAGGACACTTTCTGGCCCATCGTCAATGCCGCCGGCGACAAAACCGTTGTGCTCGATATGTACACCCAATGGTGCGTTATTTATGCTTCTTATATTTGTTGTTTCTGTAGAGAGCACTAATGGCTGCTATGTTCTTGTGTTTGTATGTTTTTTTTTCTTTCTGGTTTTCTGATTTTGGATGGAAATTATTCAACCTAGGCGGCGATGTTTGTAGTGGAGTTTAGATCTCGTGGTTTGGAAAGTTGAAAAGAATGTTTGACTCTACTTGGCCTTCTTTTGTCGAATTGTATTCTTTTAATATTATTTTTGACTTTGATTAAACAAAAATCAGAGGAAGATAGTTTGTTTTCTTTTTTTTTAAACAGTTATGGGAACTACAAAACTGGGTTTATGTGTAGTATTTTATAGCTCACATCTCTGACTGCACAATAAAACTCAATAGCTGAAGTTTCTGGGACAGTATTTAGGAGAAATGATTCTCACATTGTTGAGTGATTTTTTTATTAGATGATGCGGTGTTCGAAACAACATACAAGTGAGGCACCGGGGTTAATAAGTTTGAGGCAATTCATAATGAGTATTCTATATCAATGGGATGTTTCTTTTCTTGTTAAAAAATTACGCTTTATGATATTTTGGATCTTTCTAATCTTTTCTTTAGCTTTAATTTTGTAATGTATAAGTAGTTTATGTATTAAAAACCCCCTTCGCCTGTGATGGCCTGGCAGAATCCATTTTTCCCTTCTGTTAATTTGTTTATTGGACTAAGCAAGATTTATGCTACTTCAGACTATTAAATTTTAGATGCTACATTGTTTCTCTATTGTTTTTGAACTCCGAAGCTTGACATCTGAATTAGCTTTCTTTATTTGTCCTTAAATACTACCCTGAAGGTGTGGACCCTGCAAAGTGATAGCCCCCAAGTTTAAAGAATTGTCCGAGAAATATCTTGACGTTATCTTTCTAAAGCTCGACTGCAACCAAGACAACAAGGTTCGCTTCATGATCCTTTACTTTCTTGCTCAAGCTTCGTAATAGATTTGCGTAATTCCGTATATCATATCATACTGAGTTTTCATGGTAACTTATTTGGCAGCCATTGGCAAAGGAACTCGGGATAAAAGTAGTGCCGACTTTCAAAATTTTGAAGGAGAATAAGGTTGTTAAGGAAGTAACTGGAGCCAAGTTTGATGATTTAGTTCATGCCATTGATGTTGTAAGATCCAGCTGAAAACTATGTTCTCTTCTTCTTCTTTGTTAATTTGAATGATGCAAGGAAGAATATCTACACCTGTTGTTTATTTTAATGATTTTGTGAACTCTTAAAAGTCCCAAGTAAAACTCAATTCAACAATATTCATTCTTCTTGCAAAGGTAGTTGGAAATGGTTTGTGTATATAGATGTTTGGGACAGAGACATTTGATTATGGACAATGGCAACTGTTGCTTCATGTCCTGATTTTGTTTTACTGTTAACATTTAGTCATTCATTAGGTATTACGGCCGCCAGTTGATAATTGTTGTTGAATGGGTTATAATTCTCTATGAGTTATTATTTTCTTTATTTAAGATGTTTCTTTTGTATTTTTAGTATAGGTAATTATTTTCTTTATTTAAGATGTTTCTTTTGTATTTTGAGTATAGGTAATAATTAATTATATGGGTTATCATTATGGGTGTGTTTGGCTGCAGGGTAAAACTTTTGTAGGATGTTATGTGTGCAAAATACAAAGAGAGGAATATTTTTCTATATTATTCATTGATAATAGGTGTTTCTTAAATAGAGAAACCCTT